>JASDQU010689493.1:14190-33233 GCA_032191745.1 Picea mariana | reverse complement strand
TTATATGGATTTGATTCATACATGTTATAAGGATTTGATAGGCTACAAAGTTAATGGATGTCCCAAGAATGATTATGATGCTAACCCTTTCATTAATGCCTAGCCCTCCCATATGAACATTGTGTTTGTTTTTCTCGCTTGCCGATATACATCATTGTTTAAAAGAGGGTTATGTACTCATAAGATTTACCATGGGAGCATGATAATGGTTCTCTTGGGTGGTAGTATGATGATTTTGTTGCAGACTCTATTTCCATTATGAAAACACATGTGTAGTTGTCTACACAAATGATAATGGAAGGAAGTAGTTATTAAAAGGCAATTGAAACAATGTCTCCACCCAATATTTAAAAAGAAATTTCTGTATTGGCTTGTTTCAGAGGCACCTTTCCCACAGTTATTGCAAGCAACAGAAGAAGCCTATGCTGCCATACAACAAGGAAAAAAAATCAATTTGAGTCATTATCTTTGGCATGCAAAAGCAACCATTAGTTTCCGCCCATGGTTTCATATTCAACCATCTATTCTCAACATCATAATTTTATTGTTGAAATCTTAGAAAGTGAAGGTATATCCAAGGAAAATTCACATCTCCATTGTGTACTCAGATTTTGGCATGCTACTACAGTCTAGCATGAAATCTATGGAAGAAAATTGGGTCACCATTGGTACATGTGGCAACAAATTTACCTGGGTGTTGGGAAAACTTATTGGAATTTCCAGATTTTGTCATTGGTTGGCTACATTTTTTTTAGGAGTTATCTTCATTACATGAATAATGGAACAACTACTATGCATGCCCAAGAATCTATTTGAAGAAGGAAGTTGACTATCCACAAGAAACTACAGTAAAAGTCACTATTGTAGAAGTTTTATTTTAAACACATGGGTAGAAATACAGAGGTATGTGGTTCATTTTCTTGGTTCATGATACACTGATTGATTCACAAATTCTGAGCACTTGATAATGATGGTAAAAAATTTGTTTCATACAGTCTTAATGTTATGAATTTTCATCGAAAAGAAGTCTTGTTATCAATGATGAAAACCTATGAGGTAACCTACAAACAAAGCAAGTTGCTTTGAGATCTGGAATCCCATGATTACAGGGCTGCAATCCCCATAAGTGAAACTAAGATTATTGGAGGGTATATCATATGGTATGGGGATTGTCAAATACATAAGGTTAAGCATTTGATGGTAAACTCATGACATGGCCAGCTCAATCACATTCTGAGATAACATTTGATGGATTTCTAAGATTGGAGGATTGGTATTCAAGCATTGATAAGGTATTTACAACCAACAGTAAAAGATATCCCATACTAATCATTTGCAGCAAGCTCATGACCAGATTCAAGGTTTTCCGATTGTTTTCCCATTAAAAATGTTTCCTTAAAGTACAAACAAAACTTATTGAGAGAATTTGATGGTGATTGTGTTGTATACATAAGTAAGGGGTACTTAGAGATGATTGTCTTCTTATGCATTTTCTGCAAAGGATCTCTTTTGAGATTGTGTTTAAGTTTGATTTCATAATGCAGCATGAGGACATGCTATACAATCAGTGTGGGGTGGTTACTATGCATGATGGTTTGTTCTCTCATTTTGCATTCATATTTATTTTTCTCATGCATGTTATTTTCTACAAAAAGTGCAGAAATTGATTTGGGCATATCTTCCAAATGATGAACTGGGTTGTCATGATTCTTGGTATGATGAAGCATGGGATTAATATGCCTACAAAATTCACTTTGTACTTTGAAAAAAATGTGTTGTCATAACTGTTTCAGGAGAGTTTCAATTACAAGGAGTTTCAACAAAAGGATATCTTGGGATTTGTGTATTGGACTGTTATGATTTTTTGGCAAGAATGTGCATTAAATTGTGACATTTAAAACTATCAAAATACCTTCTTCATCTGAGTTTTGCTTTGCATGAAAATCCATTGTATCAACAACATTCAATTGAGTCCTTAACAGCTTGGTTAATGTAATGTATTGAGTTGCATGAGGACATGCAACATTTTCAGTGTGGGACAGATGTTGAGTCACATATTTGTCCATATTTTCATCATCTATAGACATCCATTCCATCCCTTCTCCATCCTATTATCGTTCATTTATCATTCCATTTGCCATACATTTGCTACAACTGCTCATAAAATGACATATAATTCCTTTTATGCTTTAGTGGTTAATAATGATTATTCTTCCTTCATTTTTAATGAATTAAAGACTATTATGCATGATTTTTATGATGATGGTTTGACGAGTAATTTTATATAGCAATAGTTGTAGCAGTCAAGGTTCCAACCTCCAAATGACACATGTGAGTTCCAGCTCATGGTTAACCGTTTTCAGTGAAAAGTGGCAGATAAGGAGAGACGAATTTACGTGGAATATTGTGATCACATGAGGATGAATCTCGCAAACCCAAAACATGGGTTTTGTTCATAATGGGCCCAATTGAGTTCTATGCGGGTCATTTTCCAATTGGAGCTACTGTTTGAGAGAAATCGTTGGTTCTTTAAAAGCATATTTTCCAGATTTACAGTTGCGACCGGTTCTCTAAACTTAGTAATTTGTTTGAGCAACCTAGGGATTTGGGGATTTGATTTGTATAAATAAGACCTCTTCAATCAGGAGAGAGTCATTCATGAAATTATATATAATTTATTTGTAAGAAAGAGTTGAACTTATGTAATTTCTGAGTTTTCTTCAATAATACAAAGGAGCTAATGGATCTGCAATTATGTGCAACTTTCTCTTAATCTTGTAAGTCTTTTGGCCATGCATGATAGGTGAGGCAGGCCCCCCTCAATCTGGTATGTGTTGGTCTTATTCATTTACTTGTATTTTTCTTTTCATTGTCTTAATTTATCTTGGTTTATGATTAGTTGATCACTGCTTACAGTTGTGTGTTGTTTATTAGATTGCTCTTATAGTAAGATTCAATTCATGTTGTTGTTACTTCATTTTGTTAATAATCATTTAATTTATGTAAGAGTGTGGTAGTGGTTTTATTTCAGCTGAGTGTATTTTCAAGCAAGAGCAGATTTGATTGATTTTAAGTTATGTGTTTTATTTTATTAAATAGATAATAGTGTTAGTTGGAATTTGTTGCTTGCATATATTGTGAATGGTAACTTTGAAATAAAATACTTCCTCGAGTTGACAATTGAATAGTTGGGCAAATACTACAATGTAATTAATTCAAACATTAGTTCAGCCCAATGTAGCGACTGTTGTTCATTTGAAAGGAACAGTTGTCGTTCCTTTCATGCGACTATTGTTTCTTTGAGTGTAGTTGTTGTTCATTTGAAAGGAACAGTTGTCGTTCCTTTCACGCGACTATTGTTCCTTTGAGTGTAGTTGTTGCTCATTTGAAAGGAACAACTGTCATTCCTTTCGCACGACTGTTGTTCCTTTGAGGATAGTTGCTATTCATTTGAAAGGAATAACTGTCGTTCCCTTTACGATTGTTGTTACTTTATAGGTGTTGCATCTCTGGAGGTTGGGTATTGAAAATGGAAGGTAAGAACCTACGTAGGAAACAAGTAAAATGATTGTGCCAGCGCCTACCTTTGGCTGATGCATAGAGGTTGATTTTAGGACATATTTAGAGCCCAACATTTGGTTCCTGCAGCCCCTCTTGATGCCTCAGGTGAGACTTCACTTGCTCTACAAGTGATGTCAAAAGGGCCAGTGTCTAAGGGTTTTGTTGGTATATTGATGATTAACCCCAAGTCTACCCACTACACGCCAACAAATGGTTTCATTGTTGGGACCGGGAATTGTAATTAAGGGGAATGTTTTGAAGGCTTAATAAGGAGGAAATAATCGAATGGATAGAAAGAAAGTAATGAGAATTTACTAGAGAACATAATAGGAACCCACGACTCATGACAAACAATGGTTGCAAAGGTATGTGTCCAATGATCTTCATGAAATCTTTTTTGGTGAATTTCTAATAATTTTGACTGCATGGTTACAAAGAATAGTGGATAATGTTGGGAGATATTGAGTTGAAGCTCTGAGAAATTGGACCCCTAAATTGATTAGACAGTTGAATACATTATGTAATAAAGTTTCTCATGCGATTGATTTTTGGTTTAATAGTGTATTAGGGGTTACATTACAAAACTTTCAATAGATTGTACCCAGTCTTATAGTGTCATAGAGAGGGACTTTTTCAAGGGTTCGCGCAGAAGATATATAAATGCATTGTCTACCTGGATAAAGATGTTATTGTATGACAAGAATTTTATGAATATGGAGTCTGGCAGCTAAGCACCTTCACACACATAGGGGGACTGGGGGATTATCGGATGATGGTATGAGAGTGGAAATAATGAACGAGGAACAAATGGATTGAGGATGTTGAGAGAGGAATACATTGACTCAAATGGAGATATTGGAGTATTGCGTTGTGGGAAAATGTTTAGATACGGTAAGAAGGAGACTGTGACTGAGAGATAAGAGCAAAACAAAGTGTTTGAGAAAAGAGACCCATACATAGTACTTCGGATCATACCATACATAGAAAGGAAATACAAAGGAAAGGATCCTTATTATATTCCAGAAGAAGAAGGAATTCCATCTCAAATTAGAATCTGTGTCGAACCCACGACCCCGTGTGCATCACCCAAATCTGAAGAAGAAATTGGAACTTTGTCAAGAGCAATTGTAGTAAGTGAAGGAAGTTAGAATAGTGGAAGTAGAATAATGAACCAGAGTCAGCCAGCATCACCGAAGGTAAGTACTACACAGAATACAATGGTAGGAAAAGATCATACACTAATCATGCTTAAATTTCAGGGAGAGGGGTTGAAGGACCCAGAGCAACATATGTTTGTATGCAACATGATATGGACTACAAAGGATGTCTAGGATGAAGCAATGAAGTAGCCATGATGTTTATAGGTCATACACTACTATGGTACATGAAGTATCATACTACTACATTGATCAGACAATCAAGAACTTTGACAAAGATTAGACAAGCATTGTTAAAGGAATTTCAAAAGCCGAAATCCGAGTCGCAGTATATCATAGATCTGAAAGAAATTAAGAAAGTATAGAATGAGACAGTTTAAGATTACGATCAAATATTTAAAGATGTGATGGGTAGATTAACATTTCAAATTCCTGATGAACAACATTGAGAATAGTTTATTGTAGTTCTATTCCCACGCATTCATTGTCTGTTGACATAGAAGAAGTTCACATTGCAGCCAGAAGCCTTAGAAATTGTGATGAAGTTGGAATCATCTCATGTAGGAGATCGCACAAGAATGGAACAGGTACAATCATAGTTGGCTTCTCTGAGAATTCAGTTATAAAAAATAATGAAGGAAAAGGAAAAACGTGAACAAGTTTGGTGTATTACATGTAACTTAGAAGGCCATTGTAAGAAATAATGTCCAACATTTGCACAGTATATGGTTACAGGAGCACCAAACCTATTGGCAGGAGGAGTAAGATATTTTGAAATATGTAAGGCATGGGGACGTCATCCGATTTATTTTCCATTACTACAAAAGTACCAGAGTACACCCAAGAATTTGTTCTATAATTTTTTCAAATTTGTAGGACTTCAACTTAATGAGAGAGCGCACTTCATATGTGCATAGAATTCAAGAAGAAAATGCGGCAACATAAGGATGGGTTCCACAGTACAATACTCCGAGAGGCTTTAATCAAGGTGGACGAGGAGGATTCAATAGAGATCAAGGATGAGGTGGATTTGGTAGAGGAGGAAGAGGACCAATCATTTGTTATAATTGAAATCAACAGAGACATTTAGCAAGAGACTTCCCAAATCCTTGCAAGATGTGCACATATTGCAGAGCATTGGACCATGTCATAGAATATTGTCCTCAACTGATAGCGAAATGGAAGGAAAGAAGGAACCAGAACCAACATTAGAACTAGCATTAGAATGAGAATCATAACCATAACCTACTGATGATAGTAGCCAAGGATCATGACAACCAGCCAAAAGTAGCATTTGTTACGTGCGGTGGAACGAGAACTAGAATAGATGTGATGGAAAATGGAAAAGGGGTTGAGCAATGGATAAGGAAAGAAGTAGATCCCACACTAGAATTTAATCCGTAGAAAGAGAAAGAGACATATTAGCAAGCTAGGAAGGAGATATTAGGACCATACTGGATAGCATCAACGTCAAAGATGCCACCAGTATATGATATGTCGTCAGTTTAGAATCACACCATTCTAGAAAGGTTAGTAAAAAAGGAAAATACTTTGAAATACTTTCTAAATATTTTTTTAGAATTGATGAAGGACGAAACAATGTTGAATGTATTGCGCAGGATGATTGATCAGTGTACCCAAGAAAAAGAAGTACCTATGACACAGAGAGAACTGAACTAAGTATTGCACAAGAAGAGGAAAAACAAAGAATTCAAATTAAGTGTGTAGATAGGAGAGTATGACATGGATAATGTCATCGTGGACTTAAGATCAAATGTCAATGTTCTTCCAATAAATACATGGGAGATGATGGGGAAACTGAAGCTATTTTGGTCAACGTTTTAGTTGAGATTGGAAAACCAACATAAGATAATATCAATCAAGACAGTAGTAGGAGTACCTATTAACATAGATGGAGTGTGCAGCTTAGACAACTTTTAGGTCATTGTTATCGTGGATAATAGTCAACCATATCCAACATTTCTCGGACTGGATTGGGCCTTTGACAACTAGGATATTATTAACTTGAATAAGAGAGAAATGATTTTTGAAGGAGGAGGCTTAAAGGTCACTGCACCATTATACCCCACAGAGGCAAGAAGGTATGTGGAGCCCGCGAGAAAATAAATTGATAACCTATATAATATGACCGTGCGCATGGATGAATACGTCAATCCTACTACAAATGATGCGATTAGTTGGAGAATCATTATATATTGTGCATCAAACTTGGAGGAAGGACTTGAAAATTGGAAGCATGGGTTGCATAAAGTATCGACCAGAAGATGTGCTTGCATTACTCGCTCTTTGTGTTGGATTGGAACGAAGGTACATGATAACCTAAGGTTCAATGGATTAACTGAGGTAAGTTCTTTTGTAAAATATTTTGAGTTACAGATACCCAAACAACAAATATTGTTTACATTAGATGTTGCACTGAGAGAAACCCGATCGAGATGGTGAGAAACACACAAGGAAGGAATAGAGGATTGGAAACACTGTAAAAGGCTAATGTAGATCAAATTTGGAATAGAAAAAATTGTGCACAAGTGTACAAGGATGAGCAGTCTGACGGATCATGTTGCAGAGTGTATGACAACTTGGAGATAAGTTCCTAAGTAGGAATGGATGCACAGGTTCATACATACATTGGAGACACTTCCCAAGAACTGGTATCTGGAGCTACAAGTGTGCAAAGGGACAACGGATTGGGAAGAGATCACCTAGAATTTGAAGGTAACATTTAGTTTTGAATATGAGTCACCCTTAGCATATGCAGCTATGGAATTCATTAGAAGTAAAAATTTAACGGAAGAAGATCGGATAAAAATAGTACCTGCGTATAGTGTGCACAAGGAATCTTCGAGAGTCCATGAATTACTAGAATGTTACAATGTTACTGAAGAAGATAAATAAGAACAAGACCCAAGAAATGTGCAAGTTCCAGAGACTGAAGAGAATCGCATCGTAGAAGGTCCAGAACTCAAATCCGATGCATATACAAAGACATTAAGAGTGCACAAAGTGAATATTGGCATGAAAGAGAAACCTAAGTTCGTGAATATTAGTGACTATTGGAACAAGGAGACTGTGGAAAATATTGCAGACCTATTGCGCGAGTATCAAGATCTCTTTTCAACAAGATTTTCAGAGATGAAGGGAATAGTTGGCGAATTGGGTGAGATGAAGATCCCATTAAAACCATATGCTAAGCCAGTAAAATAGAGACCTTATATATTGAATCCAAAGTACAAGGAAAAATTGAAATTAGAGCTTGTCAGAATGATAAAAGTTGGTATCATTGAGCTTGTCGTAGAGTCCGAATGGATAAGCCCAATGGTAGTTCAAGATAAAAAAAATACGGGGTATTATAATTTTTGTAGACCTAAGGAAGTTGCGCGATGTATGTTTACATGAACCTTTTTCAACCCCCTTTACAGACGAAGTGGTAGAAAACGTAGGAGGGAAGGAGGCCTACACATTCACCGATGTATTTTCAGGATACCATCAAATAACGATTGTGCCATAAGACAACATTTGAAACAAAATGAGGAATCTTCCAGTACACAATGATTTCATTTGGGTTAAATAATGCACCTACTGTGTTTTCTAGAGAAGTTGGCGCAGCCTTTAAGGAATTTATTCATAAGTTTCTTGAAGTGTTCTTAGATGATTGGATTGTATTAAGCATATTGAAATATCACATGGAAACTCTATGATTGATGCTTGATAGATGTAGAAAATATTGGATATCATTAAATTTGAATAAGTGTATTTTTTGTGCATCGTTTGCGATATTATTAGCTCATGTGGTATGCAAGTAAGGTTTGTTTGTTGATCCTCCCAAGATAGTAGTAATTGTTAATTTTCCACCACCTAAATCAGTGAGAAGGTTGAGAACAACATTGGGTCATGCATGATATTACAGGAAATTTATTAAAGGCTATGTGCAGATTACAACTCCAATGGAAAAGTTATTGAAGAAAGAAACTAAGTTTCAATGGAATGAAGACTATCAACAGGGTTTGGACATATTGAAGTAGAATTTAGTAACTACGCCCATTCTGGTGTTTATGGATTGGAAGAAATATCTTCATGCTCATGTGCATGCATCGTCGATAATGCTCAATGTTGTGTTAGCCCAACCATGAGAGGGAGAGATAGACCATCCAATTTCCTTTGCTAGCAGGAAGTTGTCAAATATAGAGAAGAATTGCGTGATGACAGAAAGAGAAGCCTTGGTAATGGTTTATTCCTTGTAGAAGTTTAGACACTACTTGTTGGGGTCCCATTTAAAGATGTATATACACCACTTTGCACTCAAATACCAAGTGAACAAGCCAATGTTGGGGGGAAGAATCTGTAGATGGTTATTGTTGTTCCAGGAGTATGACTTCAAGTTATTGTGAAGCCAGGGAAACTAAATGGAGGACAATACCATTTGTCGTGAATACTGACAGGAGAGGATGCAGAGAACCTAGACAATAGTTTACCAAATGTGCATTTATTCTTAGTTCAAATGGTAGACAACCACTTTGCAGAAAGTTTCCAATTTTTTGGTATAGGAATTGCTCCATTCGATATGAAAATAGCACAAAGGAAGAAATTAGTGGTTAAAGTAGTGTATTATCAACTAATCGCATGAAACTTATACAAGTTGGATGTAGATGGGACACTGCGACGATGTGTTATAGAACATGAAAGACTAATGATCCTAGCAGAGGTGCGCGATGGAATTGTAGGAGGTCATTACATAGGAAAGGAAACAATACAGAAGATCTTGCATGCAAGGCTATGGTGGCCTACCCTCCATAAGGATGATAAATAATATTGTCAGAGTTGTGATGTTTTTCAGAGAGTAGGAAGGTTGTCATGAAGGGATGATATGTCATTGGATATGCAAGTCACATTGCAAGAATTTGACAAATGGGTAGTGGATTTTATCGGACCAATTAATCCACCAATAAGGAGAACGGGAGATAGGTACATAATTACCGTGCATTCTACTTGAAAATATGGGAAGAGGAAGAACCAGTTACATATTGTAGCATGGAGAAATTTTCTCAGTTCTTATTTGAGAACATAGTTACAAGGTTTGGGTTTCCTAAAGTACGTATGAGTGATCAGGGGACTCACTTTTTGAACAAGAAAATTACAGAATTAACAAAAGAGTTCCAAATTTAGCATCGAAAGAGCACTCCATATCACCCATAAGCTAAAGGAATTGTGGAGGCTGTCAATAAGATATTGGAGAATGCATTGACAAAGGTTTGTAATGTAGGACAAGGTAATTGGGACTTAAGGATTCCTGCAGTGCTATGGGCTTATAGAACTACATGCAATAAGTTGAAAAGTCAGACACGCTTTATATTAGCATATGGTCATGAAGCATTCATTCCCATGGAGTTTCTTGTACCGAGTATGTGTATTTTTGCGATGACAGACCTTACAGATTCTAGATCAATAGAGGAAATACTATCACAGTTACTGACATTAGAGGAAGACCGATTTGTCGCGGGGTTCCATCAGCAAGTACATAAGGCATGAGAAAAAGAATGTCATGATAGACACATCAAGAAGAAGAATTTCTAGGCAAGAGATCTAGTACTTCTCTATGGAAGTACATTCTTACAGCATCCTGGGAAGTTTAGGACATGCTAGCTAGGTCCATACATGATCATATATGTGACAGAAGCAGTTGTTGTTCAGCTAGAACAATTGGATGGACAATTTATGGAAGAACTAGTGAATGGGAATCAGATGAAACTGCATAGGGATTACCATCATTCCATGCACTAAGCGAGTTTTGTAGAATAACTGGTATCATAGTGTACTATAGAAAGAAAAGGAAGAAACAAAAGAAAGTAAAACAGGAAAAAATAATGGTTCAAGGAAGAAGTAGAAAGTTGAAGAGTCCAATAAGTTAAGGCAAAGTAGGAAAATGTCATAGAAGAGAAAGAAGAAGGAAGAAGAGTGCACATACAAAGGAATCAATATCACATAGAGAGAAGAGATCATGTAGATGACAGTTAAGATAATTTAAGACAATCCATGATGAGACATGCAATAAAGAGATACCATAATGACAAAGTAGTGGTGTCACATAAAAATAATTGCAGATCAGTGCATTGATGGAGCATTGATGCAGAATCAAATAGATAATTTGTTGAAGATACAGAGTTGATGGAGCATTGATGCAAGTAATGAATGCAAACCACTAGTGGATTAGACATAAAGTTTAGGCACAAAGGGAATTAACAGTTGGCGATGAAGTATAAAAGAAAGTAAAGGTTCAACGGGGGAAGGTTGTTATTAGTTAGAATTCACATAGAGAAATAACTTACAAATCCAAAGTTACAGAGATGAATTTTCAGAGAAAAGTTATAGAGCCCAGTTGGACATAGAGACCAATCATAGAGGAAGAAGGCACCACCTAAGGTAGCAGCGTCTTCAGTGTCAGTACCAAATAAATAGCACAGTCGACCCATAACTATGCCTGTAGTAGAAGAAACACAAGAAGCATCATCCTCAGCATTGTGATTCCCCAATGACTATATCCTACCAAGAATTTCATCTGAAAAATTGGTCTATTTACAGAAGGATGTGAAGTACCCACTCGTGGAGCCATCGATTCTAGAAGGAGTGATTCTGGAAGGGGACATCATAGCTATGATACATGCTTTGAGGTATGTCGACCATGACATCATAGATGAGAAGAAATTTCTAGAATTAGTGACCAACAAGTTTTTGAAGAATCAAATTAGTTCCAAGACACATATGATATTCATCATGCCACATATTTGGGATACGGGGTTGCAAAAGGAAGGAATTTTGAACCTCTTCGATATACCACACTTTGGAAGGATCCAAAAGATTAATGTGTGTGTAAAAATGTTGTTGAGTAGTGTGGACGAGGGATATATTTGAGTCAACAATCCAATTTCCATCAATAGATATTTTGATAAGAAGAATGAGAAAGCTCTAGTTGAGAGCATGAAGGAGAAGTTTCATACATTCCATGGATAGTGTAGTTTAGACATCGCAAGCATAAGAAACTCGATAGTAAGTTTTGTGATGCAAGCCTTAGCCTGTAAACTATTGAGGAAGTGTAGAAAAGATCAAGTCCCAACAATAGTCATTGTGGCGGCTAAAAGGTGCATTGATGGTGTCCAAATGAACTAGCCAATGTTATTATTAAATAATTTTTTGATTGATTATGATGAATTGTAGGATAAGGGGAGTGATTTCCATTATTCTTGGTTACTAATTCTCATAATTATATCAACATGGAGGAAGCTAGATGACTCGCATTTTTAGAGAAAATCCTTGTCTAGCCGCATGATATCAGAACCTATGGTATACTACACACAAGGCATGATACATGGATAGTAATTTTTCATTTTATATTTATAAGGAAAATATTAGGGACAACATTGAGAGAACATCGTGCATTCCGCCATAGGTGGTTGAGGCATATAAGTCAGTGGCACACTTTAAGGTAGGGAGTCACCACATGTATGTACAATCAAAGAAGGGCATGGATCAACAATGGCTTCCCACTCGGTATAGGTTGACCGAAGATGATATGGATCACATTATGGTCGATTGGAACGATGAGTGGAATATTCCACAAATAGAAACAAGGCCATCAGAGAAACAAAAACCACAAGTACACGAGATCGATTGGCATGAAGAAGAAGGAGACAACCAGGAAATATGAAAGGGTCTAGAGGAAACAACTCAGCATACATCACTGTGAACCGATAGGAAGAGAAAAGAACCAGAGATAGAAAGATTCGTCCCACAATGGACAAATCACAAAGCCATCAAGGAAGTGGCTATCCAAGCTTTGTGTTGACAGGCCAAAATGACCCATTCAATCAGTTGAGGGAAAACGCTCAATGGCAAGTCCCAATTAGACCCACTCTCATTTGGATTAGCACTTATGACTAGATTTTGGCTTGGTTACCAACTAACTAAAAAAAATAACTAAAATACAAATCTGAGAACCAAAGGTTCTCAGATGAATTAAAAAGAATATCATAAAAGAAGTAAACACAACTAACTAATATTAAACTAAGAAGTATGATTATTTTTCTAAGATGCAATGTATAAACTAATACTTTTTAAATTAACCTATCATGATCATGAGAAAACTAACATAATAAATGAATACAATGAATAATGTGTATAACTTGAGTAGAATAAATTTGTGTCGCAAGTGATACATGAATTTGATAGTATAATCTATTAGAACCAAAGAATTGATAAACTCAATGACATTATACTATTGTTGTACTCATCTTGAAAAACCATGATAAATATAAAATACAAACATTGATTTAGAAGGAATTCATCAACTAATATTCACAGGTTACAAATAGAGAGATGCATAAACAAAAAAATCTCATTCACACATTTCAATACCATAATATTCCAATTTAGAATGTCTCTTGGATTCAAATTAACTTGTAGCAAAAAATATTGTCTTGCTAGCTTCAAAAACCAAAATATCTTTCAAATGGGTAGCGCTCCCTTTATATAGTGAGGGGTGAATCTTTACAATCGTTTTCTTGGTAATCATAGAAATTTGAGTTGTTTCACAAAAAGGGCTCTTCATTTTCCATAAAAGATTACAATATCAGAAGAAAAAAACATCTGGAGAGAAATGAGGAATTTTTTAGTCATGACGTGGTTTACTCCTGTTGTTGGTCTTGGGATTCCTTCCAAGTGGAGTAGTCATTTAAAATGGTCTCGATATTGCTCAATTGTAATCTCTCTAATATTTATTCTCTGTTACATACTTTTGCAGACACTTCTTGATATAATCGCTTCATCATGGATTTTACAAAGGATTGAATCTTATGGGTTTGACGGGTAGGAAACAACAAATGTGCTTCAATTGATTTTTCATCAAATAGCATAAAATCCTAAATTCTTGTCTGACGGGCCTTCTTTAGATCTTCCACCTAAAATTACCTGGTGTTGACATAAGTCGTTTCATCTATAGAGTGCAATGGTTGTACCCCTACCTCTGCAACAAGAACATTAGCATCTTTTCACAATTGTGCACATGTGTCAGCAGCCACCCCCTGGGTGGAACGAACACTCACGAAAAGAGGTTTGTTGGTGTCAAACATCATTCGGTACCTGAGTCTTTCTCTTTTAGAGTACATTGGCAGGGAGATAGGTGTAGCTTGAAGCTTGTCTTTCCAATTTACCATCTCCTAAAAATCCTCGCTAGCTTCTCGATATCTTCCTTGAGTCTCAATCAGATTATTCTGCAGATTAAGTTGTTCTTGACGCTCTACCTGTATGTTGATCAATAGACTAAGGAGTTCATTATTTTCCTTCACTAGATCTTCTTTGATAGCCAACGCTTGTGCTTTGATGGAATCAAAGGTACATTTTGAGGCTCTAGTCTTTTCTAGAGCGTAATTATTTTTATGTCTTTCCACTTCCAACTCATTTCTATGGGTGTCCCATAGGATTTGCATCCTCTTTTCAAACTCTTAATTCAAGTGGTCTCTTTGTGCCTCTAGGGTACCATTGATCTTACTTGATTTTAGACTTTCAACTCCACTGAAAGCCTCCTAGACATCTATGGAAAGTTGGTCTTTTACACCTTTCAATTATGTTTCCAACTATATTACTCGGGTCCTGACAATGTTCAGGGAATTAATTACCTCCAAAACAAAGGAGGGATTTAATCATGTGAATTTGTTGAGCATTGAAGCCACTTGAACCACATTCTCTTTAGGATCAGTTTCAACCTTCCATTCCAAAATCATTCATGCATGTGACTTATATTTGTAGTCTTCTCCTCTTTTTATGTTTGTTGATCTCTTCTTGATGCTTCTAGTTCTATTGTCAAAATAACAGTCTCCAATGGCAACTACGGATCCTTCGAAATTGAGAACTTGAGAAGAGAGGGAGGAATCCCCTGGTATGAAGCTTATGGGGGTATACTCTAGAGGAGGTATATTCACAATGCCTAGGGTTAGTGTCGATAGAGTTTCTGGGGTCTGGTTTAAATTATTCTTTAAAATATCATCATCTTTTCTCTTTGATTCGGCCTCGTCATCCAATCGCTTCGCCTTTGCCTCTTCAGCCAGTTTCCTAGCTTGTGCTTCACTATCCAGACTCTTGTCTTCCTCATCCTCTGTCGAATTTTTAGCTTCTTTTTTCTTCTTCTGCAGAGCTACATGATGTGTCGCATGCTCACATTATAACTTGATATTTTCCTTAGTCTTCCTTCTTTGATAATATTGCTTTGCCTGGAGCCTTTTATATTCAATGTTCTTTTATTTTTGGGTCTTCTCCTGTTATTTGGAATTACCAGTATCTTGATCTTGTTGACACAACTTATGGAATTGACCTAAATTTTCCATCTTGAATTCTTCTTATTCGAGATCAAGTTCTTACTAGAGTACTCCTTTAAATTTATCCTCTTCAAAATCAACATTGTGAATATTTGGATGAGTGAGACCGATAGACCAGACATGAATGATAACCAACTCATGAGGATCATGGCCTTTAATCTCACCTAAGAACAGGATTAAATATTGTAAGGTCTCAGAATCCTTACTTGTGTGTTGAGCGTTGGAGATGGAATAACTTCCAATGTGGAGATGGAATATTGGCTACAGTATTTTACTGTTGGTTTGCAAGAGTGTGGTGACTCCGGACCCCATTGTTTGATATGTTATTTCCCTCATTAGTAGTCAGTCCAGGATGAAATATGGAAAGATATGTGGGGCCCCTTTGGTTCCATAAACCCTAATGAATGAATAATAATTGTAGAAAAACCAATCAACCACCCCTTTCATCCCATTTCTAGCCTCAAAGGATATCCTATGTCTAGTGAAGCCGAAAAGGAAGGAGTGTGTAGGGGAAAGGAATAAATTACAAATCTCATAAAAATGTTGTTTGAAATTTACACTCCATAATTGGGACCAATAAACATCAATGGGGGGCTAACTTTGGTCCCAATTCCATCCCAGTTCAGGAAACTGCACTGAGGAACAAATGGTGTCTATCATATAAGTAGACATATAAAAACATGGCTTCTTCATACCTGGGAGATTGTTTGTGTACAAACATATGTTAAAGGATAGGATATCCACCCAGTTCAACATCTATCATGTTCTAATGATGATGTGTGCCAAAGGTAACCAATCAATTTGGAAGTGCGTACTTTTTTGTTCCTCGTATAAATGATAAAGCATGGCCACCAACAACTTGTAAGTAGTTTTAGGCTTGTGGGTGGGGACCAATTTCTAACCTTTCTTAATGGTTTCATCCTCGTCCACCCACCAATGTATAATTTATTTTGTCGATCCTTTGTTGGCCTGGGCGAATCCTTTTAGGAAAGGTTCATTCAGTGAGCAAGTAGGAGAAGGAAGGTGATATCTTGCACTAATATCCTCTTGTCTGAGGGAATCTACTCAGATTCCCTGCTTTCTTATGATTTTTTCATGGATGCGTCAAATTTCCTGAGACAGCAATGTGTTTGTTGTATGGGAATAGTTGTGGCTTGGCAACTACTCTATGAATACCACTTTTTAGGATATTATGGTACATCTCTAAAACTTTGTCATCTTGAGGAAACTCTATAGATTCAAATATTCTGTAGATCTCTTCAAATTTGGGGCAATGGTCCTCGCGAGTATGAGGAATTGTGTCAGTAACCAGAGTTTCAACCGGTCGAGATGATTATTCAGGGCCTGTGGCACCCTGGAAATCCATCGAGCTACTAGAGATTTTGGGGTTCTAGATATCCATGACGAATGACCAAATTAACCTGCAATAACATGTTAAAATAAATATCAACTTATCTTAAGAATAACACATTAGCTGTAATAATGAAAAACTGGTTAAGAGATAGAAAACAAAGGTTATCGATAAACAATCAGTTGCAGTAACAAAGAAGGAAATCTTAGTAAGTGAGGGAGTCTAGATGAAACTCAAACTTCGCAAACTGAGTTTTGAAAACTTATGGTGCAAGTTGTGTTCTAAAAGGGTGTTTTTTATAACTCATAATGCACATCCAACTAGCACGAGTATTCCATAACTCAGGTGTGTACGAGAATCTTGCCAAATCCAATCTTAACTTTTCCCATTAATGCGCATCATTTCCATAATTTAAATATTATTAAGTAGGATAGGTGCATTGATTAAAACATCAGAGGAAGTGCTAAACCAAATCCTCGAATAAGACCATTATCCGGGTCAAGCTTTCGGAGTATGAGAGATAGTGGTTTTTTTGAACTTTGAAGGGAAAGGTATCAAAGGCATATTCCCTTGTATGTGGGCCAGTTGGTAGGCTAGGAACATCAATCAATGAATAGTGATATGGGAAGAAGTGGGACCCATTGGGGTGTTGGCTTTGGGGTAAGTCAGGATGAGGGAAAAACTAAACCCAAGGGGAAGGTATCGACAATATATTAATTTCTTAGAAAGGTGCACTAAACTATGTGTTTTACAGGATTTTGGGACTTGGCTATCGGGGATTTGAAAGATATGGAAAGTTTGAGCTTTGACGAAAATGATACCGAATAATATTCTTTCAGCTTAGGAGGAATTGAGGGACACAAGCAAGAAGGTTCAAGAGGCCATCGTTGTTATATCAAGATTTTCCTCATCCTATGCAAACTTGCACAGAAGGCCTTTCTCCATTTCCCTATGCAGACTTGAAGTCCCTTTTTTGCAAATCTGAGAGCTAAAAACAATATTTTTCCACATATGCACACCATAATAGCTATATATCATGCATATATGCAGGTTGCACCACTACAACCCACGTAGATCTGGTTTTGTGCTCAAAATTAAAAAATGGTGTCGGGTTTCCATGTCACGTCATGAGATCCATGATCCTTGACCTTCCATATACTGGAAAAGTTCTGACTCAGCCCTTCAGTTCCACTTGAAGGCTATAAATGGGCTAAATCCAAGCTATGGAAAAGAGGAGAAGAATTCAACTTTGAGAGCAAAGTTACAATGGAGAAATTATTCACTTCATATTGAGTCTGCATCCCTTTGTCCTTTTAAGTCTGAACACATTGTTCAACCCCCCAATATCTTCCTTACTTGATTGAGAACTTCATTATCTCTCTTATATGATCTTGCCTTTGGTGGACAATTGAAGTGGTGAAGGCCCAGCTGGAAGGAACTTAGTTTCTCATTTCTGAACCGTGCCGACATGGAAGTTTGTAATTCATTCACTTTTGTTGATTACATTTTAATAGAAATACTCTTTTCACGTCCAATTAACATCTTGCAAATATTTGAATTTTTATTCCATGGGCATATTTGTTATGAATGTTTATGTATTATGCTATTGAATTTGATAAATCTATATATTATCACCATATTCTTGCGTTGCTTGGTTGTTGAGGACAAGTTGGAGGTGTATTTCTTTGAGTAAAGTGCTCAACGGTGGACTTCATCGAATGTTTGGACGAGGTAGGCTCTTTATCTTGCCTCGTTAGCATATTTTATTATATATCATATATGAGATTAGAGTTGATTTCTGGAGTCATTTTCGTCTGTTGTGGTTTACCCCTAGCCATAGAGATATTTTCCTAGTAACAGAATTTGCGACCATACTAGGGATAAAATATTCTTTTTGGGGCTTGGAGTGTTTTCCTCCTTTGATTTCTCTCGTTTATATTGAGCTTCTTGTCATCTAATTGCTTTATAGCCTCTGTTCATTCTGAGTCTGAGTTTCTTAGACTTCTCCTTAGCCTGGTTGTGTTTTAACACATATACACAGATTTTTACCTGACAGTTGCGTACATACATGTGATGTCCTTCTGTACATACGTGTGATGTCCTTCTGCAAGAGGTGCATATACATGCTTTTCTCCTGAACAGTAGAGTACATCATCCTTTTCTACTTAGTTTCTAGGTTTGATGTTTGTTGGTTAAGTTTTGATGGTTGTTGAGTCTTCTTGGGTCTCTGTTATGACTGTTAAGTGTTTTTGGAATGATAGGAAACCTTTCTTTGCTTGAATTTTTGGGCGGTGCCTTTCTCATCATATTTTTCATTTGATTTTACTTGCATCTTGGGTTGGTTGTTTGGTTCATGATATCCTACTTGGTTTGTCTATGTTTACATACAGTAGAGTTTTTATATCAAGTTGATGTTTAGTCCTTGCATTTTCATTCTTTTATATTGAAAATACAAAAATATTAGGCATTTTACATTGTTGGGATTTGATCTTTTGGGTCCTTATCATTGATCTTAGTACATGTATAGAAAGATTGCATCTTATTTAGAATTGCATAACTAAATTGAAAATTGCATTTTGAAAAGCATATCAT
>JASDQU010689493.1:2784-13536 GCA_032191745.1 Picea mariana | reverse complement strand
CCATGCACTAGGCGAGTTTTGTAGACTAACTGGTATCATAGTGTACTATAGAAAGAAAAGGAAGAAAAAAATAAACAAAATCAAGTAAAACAGGAAAAAATAATGGTTCAAGGAAGAAGTAGAAAGTTGAAGAGTCCAATAAGTTAAGGCAAAGTAGGAAAATGTCACAGAAGAGAAAGAAGAAGGAAGAAGAGTGCATATACAAAGGAATCAATATCACGTAGAGAGAAGAGATCATGTAGATGACACTTAAGATAACTTAAGACAATCCATGATGAGACATGCAATAAAGAGATACCATAACGACAAAGTAGTGGTGTCACATAAAAATAATTGCAGATCGGTGCATTGATGGAGCATTGATGCAGAATCAAATAGATAATTTGTTGAAGATACAGAGTTGATGGAGCATTGATGCAAGTAATGAATGSAAACCACTAGTGGATTAGACAKAAAGTTTAGGCACAAAGGGAATTAACAGTTGGCGATGAAGTATAAAAGMAAGTAAAGGKTCAACGGGGGAAGGTTKTTATYAGTTAGAATTCACATAGAGAAATAACTTACARAKMCAAAGTTACAGAGATGAATTTTCAGAGAAAAGTTATAGAGCCCAGTTGGACATAGAGACCAATCATAGAGGAAGAAGGCACCACCTAAGGTAGCAGCGGCTTCAGTGTCAATACCAAATAAATAACACAGTCAACCCATAACTATGCCTGTAGTAGAAGAAACACAAGAAGCATCATCCTCAGCATTGTGATTCCCCAATGACTATATCCTGCCAAGAATCTCATCTAAAAAATTGGTCTATTTACAGAAGGATGTGAAGTACCCACTCGTGGAGCCACCGATTCTAGAAGGAGTGATTTTGGAAGGGGACATGATAACTATGATACCTGCTTTGAGGTATGTTGACCATGACATCATAGATGAGAAGAAATTTCTAGAATTAGTGACCAACAAGTTTTTGAATAATCAAATTAGTTCCAAGACACATATGATATTCATCAGGCCACATATTTGGGATACGGGTTTGCAGAAGGAAGGAATTTTGAAACTCTTTGATATACCACACTTTGGAAGGATCCAAAAGATTAATGTGTGTGTAAAAATGTTGTTGAGTTGTGTGGATGAGGGATATATTTGAGTCAACAATCCAATTTCCATCAATAGATATTTGATCGTACATATTACTGGTCTTCCATCACAGGGGGAGGACCCCTCTTTGTTGTTTTTTGATAAGAAGAATGAGAAAGCTCTAGTTGAGAGCATGAAGGAGAAGTTTCATACATTCCATGGATAGTGTAGTTTAGACATCGCAAGCATAAGCAACCCGATAGTAAGTTTTGTGATGCAAGCCTTAGCCTGTAAACTATTGAGGAAGTGTAGAAAAGATCAAGTCCCAACAATAGTCATTGTGGCAGCTAAAAGGTGCATCAATGGTGTCCAAATGAAATAGGCGATGTTATTATTAAATAATTTTTTGATTGATTATGATGAATTGTAGGATAAGGGGAGTGATTTCCATTATTCTTGGTTACTAATTCTCATAATTCTATCAACATGGAGGGAGCCAAATGACTCGCATTTTTAGAGAAAATCCTTTTCTAGCTGCATGATATTAGAACCTATAGTATACTACACACAAGGCATGATACATGGATAGTAATTTTTCATTTTATATTTATAAGGAAAATATTAGGGACAACATTGAGAGAACATCGTGCATTCCATCACAGGTGGTTGAGGCATATAAGTCAGTGGCGCACTTTAAGGTAGGGAGTCACCACATGTATGTACAATCAAAGAAGGGCATGGATCAACAATGGCTTCCCACTCAGTATAGGTTACCGAAGATGATATGGATCACATTATGGTTGATTGGAACGATGAGTGGAATATTCCACAAATAGAAACAAGGCCATCAGAGAAACAAAAACCACAAGTACACGAGATCGATTGGCATGAAGAAGAAGGAGACAACCAGGAAATATGAAATGATCTAGAGGAAACAACTCAGCATACATCACCGCGGACCGATAGGAAGAGGAAAGAACCAGAGACAGAAAGATTTGTCCCACAATGGACAAATCACAAAGCCATCAAGGAAGTGGCTATCCAAGCTTTGTGTTGACGGGCCAAAATGACCGATTCAATCAGTTGAGGGAAAACGCTCAATGGTAGGTCCCAATTAGACCCACTCTCATTTGGATTAGCACTTATGACTAGATTTTGGCTTGGTTACCAACTAACTAAAAAAAATAACTAAAATACGAATCTGAGAACCAGAGGTTCTCAGATGAATTAAAAATAATATCATAAAAGAAGTAAACACAACTAACTAATATTAAACTAAGAAGTATGATTATTTTTCTAAGATGCAATGTATAAACTAATACTTTTTAAATTAACCTATCATGATCAGGAGAAAACTAACATAATAAATGAATATAGTGAATAATGCGTATAACTTGAGTAGAATAAATTTGTGTCGCAAGTGATACATGAATTTGATAGAATAATCTGTTAGAACCAAAGAATTGATAAACTCAATGACATTATACTATTGTTGTAGTCATCTTGAAAAACCATGATAAATATAAAATACAAACATTGATTTAGAAGGAATTCATCAACTAATATTCACAGGTTACAAATAGAGAGATGCATAAACAAAAAAATCTCATTCACACATTTCAATACCATAATATTCCAATTTGGAATGTCTCTTGGATTCAAATTAACTTGCAGCAAAAAATATTGTCTTGCTAGCTTCAAAAACCAAAATATCTTTCAAATGGGTAGCGCTCCCTTTATATAGTGAGGGGTGAATCTTTACAATCGTTTTTATTGGTAATCATAGAAATTTGAGCTGTTTCACAAAAAGGACTCTTCATTTTCCATAAAAGATTACAATATCAGAAGAAAACAACATCTGGAGAGAAATGAGGAATTTTTTAGTCACGACGTGGTTTGCTCCTGTTGTTGGTCTTGGGATTCCTTCCAAGTGGAGTAGTCGTTTAAAATGGTCTCGATATTGTTCAATTGTAATCTCTCTAATATTTATTCTCTGTTACATACTTTTGCAAACACTTCTTGATATAACCGCTTCGTCGTGGATTTTACAAAGGATTGAATCTTATGGGTTTGACGGGTAGGAAACAACAAATGTGCTTCAATTGATTTTTCATCAGATACAATAAAATCCTAAATTCTTGTCTGATTGGCCTTCTTTAGATCTTCCACCTAAAATTCCCTGGTGTTGACATAAGTCATTTTATCTATAGACTGCAATGGTTGTACCCCTACCTCTGCAACAAGAACATTAGCATCTTTTCACAATTGTGCACATGTGTCAGCAGCCACTCCCTAGGTGGAACGAACACTCACGAAAAGAGGTTTGTTGGTGTCAAACATCATTCGGTACCTGATTCTTTCTCTTTTAGAGTACATTGGCAGGGAGATAGGTGTAGCTTGAAGCTTGTCTTTCCAATTTACCATCTCCTAAAAATCCTCTCTAGCTTCTCGATATCTTCCTTGAGTCTCAATCAAATTATTCTGCAGATTAAGTTGTTCTTGACGCTCTACCTGTATGTTGATCAATAGACTAAGGAGTTCATTATTTTCCTTCACTAGATCTTCTTTGATAGACAACGCTTGTGCTTTGATGGAATCCAAGGTACATTTCGAGGCTCTATTCTTTTCTAGAGTGTAATTAATTTTATGTCTTTCCACTTCCAACTCATTTCTATGGGTGTCCCATAGGATTTGCATCCTCTTTTCAAACTCTTAATTCAAGTGGTCTCTTTGCGCCTCTAGGGTACCATTGATCTTACTTGATTTTAGACTTTCAACTCCACTGAAAGCCTCCTAGACATCTATGGAAAGTTGGTCTTTTACACCTTTCAATTATGTTTCCAACTATATTACTCGTGTCCTGACAATGTTCAGGGAATTAATTACCTCTAGAACAAATGAGGGATTTAATCATGCAAATTCATTGAGCGTTGAAGCCACTTGAACCACATTCTCTTTAAGATCAGTTTCAACCTTCCATTCCAAAATCATTCATGCATGTGACTTATATTTGTAGTCTTCTCCTCTTTTTATGTTTGTTGATCTCTTCTTGATGCTTCTAGTTCTATTGTCAAAATAACAGTCTCCAATGGCAACTACAGATCCTTCGAAATTGAGAGCTTGAGAAGAGAGGGAAGAATCCCCTAGTATGGAGCTTATGGGGGTATAGTCTAGAGGAGGTATATTCACAATGCCTAGGGTTAGTGTCGACGGAGTTCCTAGGGTTTGGTTTAAATTATTCTTTAAAATATCATCATCTTTTCTCTTTGATTCGGCCTTGTCATCCAATCGCTTCGCCTTTGCCTCTTCAGCCAGTTTCCTAGCTTGTGCTTCACTATCCAAACTCTTTTCTTCCTCATCCTCTGTCGAATTTTTATCTTCTTCTTCTTTCTTCTTCTATAGAGCTACATGATGTGTCGCATGCTCACATTATAACTTGATATTTTCCTTAGTCTTCCTTCTTTGATAATATTGCTTTTCCTGGAGCCTTTTATATTCAATGTTCTTTTATTTTTGGGTCTTCTCCTATTATTTGGAATTACCAGTATCTTGATGTTGTTGACACAACTTATGGAATTGACCTAAATTTTCCATCTTGAATTCTTCTTGTTCGAGATCAAGTTCTTACTAGAGTACTCCTTTAAATTTATCCTCTTCAAAATCAACATTGTGAATATTTGGATGAGTGAGACCGATAGACCAGACATGAATGATAACCAACTCATGAGGATCGTGGCCTTTAAGCTCACCTAAGCATAGGATTAAATATTGTAAGGTCTCAGAATCCTTACTTGCGTGTTGAGTGTTGGAGATGGAATAACTTCCAATGTGGAGACGAAATATTGGCTACAGTATTTTACTGTTGGTTTGCAAGAGTGTGGTGACTCTGGACCCCATTGTTTGATATGTTATTTCCCTCATTAGTAGTCAGTCCAGGATGAAATATGGAAAGATATGTGGGGCCCCTTTGGTTCCATAAACCCTAATTTATGAATAATAATTGTAGAAAAACCAATCAACCACCCCTTTCATCCCATTTCTAGCCTCAAAGGATATCCTATGTCTAGTGAAGCCGAAAAGGAAGGAGTGTGTAGGGGAAAGGAATAAATTACAAAGCTCATAAAAATGTTGTTTGAAATTTACACTCCATAATTGGGACCAATAAACATGAATGGGGGGTTGACTTCGGTCCCAATTCCATCCCAGTTCGGGAAACTGTACTGAGGAACAAATGTTGTCTATCATATAAATAGGCATATAAAAACATGGCTTCTTCATACCTGGGAGATTGTTTGTGTGCAAACATATGTTAAAAGATAAGATATCCACCCAGTTCAATATCTGTCCCATTCTAATGACGATGTGTACCAAAGGTAACCAATCAATTTGGAAGTGCGTACTTTTTTGTTCCTCGTATAAATGACAAAGCATGGCCACCAACAACTTGTAAGTAGTTTTAGGCTTGTGGGTGGGGACCAATTTCTAACCTTTCTTAATGGTTTCATCCTCGTCCACCCACCAGTGTTCCATTTATTTTGTCGATCCTTTGTTGGCCTGGGAAAATCCTTTTTAGAAAGGTTCATTCAGTGAGAAAGTAGGAGCACAAAGGTGATATCTTGCACTAATATCCTCTTGTCTGAGGGAATCTACTCAGATTCCCTGCTTTCTTATGATTTTTTCATGGATGCGTCAAATTTCCTGAGACACCAATGTGTTTGTTGTATGGGAATAGTTGTGGCTTGGCAACTACTCTATGAATACCACCTTTTAGGATATTATGGTACACCTATAAAACTTTTTTGTCTTGAGGAAACTCTATAGATTGGAATATTCTGTAGATCTCTTCAAATTTGGGGCAATGATCCTCGCGAGTATGAGGAATTGTGTCAGTAACCAGAGTTTCAACCGGTCGAGATGATTATTCAGGGCTTGTGGCACCCTGGAAATACATCGAGCTACTAGAGATTTTGGGGTTCTAGCTATCCATGATGAATGACCAAATTAACCTACAATAACACGTTAAAATAAATATCAACTTATCTTAAGAATAACACATTAGCTGTAATAATGAAAAACTGGTTAAGCGATAGAAAACAAAGGTTATCGGTAAACAATCAGTTGCAGTAACAAAGAAGGCAATCTTAGTAAGTGAGGGAGTCTAGACGAAACTCAAACTTCGCAGATTGAGTTTTGAAAACTTATGGTGCAAGTTGTGTTCTAAAACGGTGTTTTTTATAACTCATAATGCACATCCAACTAGCACGAGTATTCCATAACTCAGGTGTGTACGAGGATCTTGCCAAATCCAATATTAACTTTTCCCATTAATGCACATCATTTCCATAATTTAAATCTTATTAAGTAGGATAGGTGCATTGATTAAAACATCAGAGGAAGTGCTAAACCAAATCCTTGAATAAGACCATTATCTGGGTCAAGCTTTCGGAGTATGAGAGATAGCGGTTTTTTGAACTCTGAAGGGAAAGGTATCAAAGGCATATTCCCTTGTATGTGGGCCAGTTGGTAGGCTAGGAACATCAATCAATGAATATTGATATGGGAAGAAGTGGGACCCATTGGGGTGTTGGCTTCGGGGTGAGTCAGGATGAGGGAAAAAATAAACCCGAGGGGAAGGTATCGACAATATATTCATTTCTTAGAAAGGTGCGCTAAACTATGTGTTTTACAGGATTTTGGGACTTGGCTATCAGGGATTTGAAAGATATGGAAAGTTTGAGCTTTGACGACAATGATATCGAAGAATATTCTTTCAACTTAGGAGGAATTGAGGGACACATGCAAGAAGGTTCAAGAGGCCATCGTTGTTATAGCAAGATTTTCCTCATCCTATGCAAACCTGCACAGAAGGCCTTTTTCCATTTCCCTATGCAGACTTGAAGTCCCTTTTTTGCAAATCCGAGAGCTAAAAACAATATTTTTCCACATATGCACACCATAATAGCTATATGTCATGCATATAGACAGGTTGCACCACTACAACCCACGTAGATCTGGTTTTGTGCTCAAAATTAAAAAATGGTGCCGGGTTTCCATGTCACGTCATGAGATCCATGATCCTTGACCTTCAATATACTGGAAACGTTCTAACTCAGCCCTTCAGTTCCACTTGAAGGCTATAAATGGGCCAAATCCAAGCTATGGAAAAGAGGAGAAGAATTCAACTTTAAGAGCAAAGTTACAATGGAGAAATTATTCACTTCATATTGAGTCTGCATCCCTTTGTCCTTTTAAGTCTGAACACATTGTTCAACCCCCCAATCTCTTCCCTACTTGATTGAGAACTTCATTGTCTCTCTTATATGATCTTGCCTTTGGTGGATGATTGAAGTGGTGGAGACCCAGATGGAAAGAACTTAGTTTCTCATTTCTGAACTGTGTCGACATGGAAGTTTGTAATCCATTCACTTCTGTTGATTACATTTTAATAGAAATACTCTTTTCACGTCCAATTAACATCTTGCAAATATTTGAATTTTTATTCCATGGGCATATTTGTTATGAATGTTGATGTATTATGCTATTGAATTTGATAAATCTATATATTATCACCATATTCTTGCGTTCCTTGGTTGTTGAGGACAAGTTGGAGGTGTATTTCTTTGAGTAAAGTGCTCAACAGTGGACTTCATTGAATGTCTGGATGAGGTAGGCTCTTTATCTTTTCACGTTAGCATATTTTATTATATATCACATATGATATTAGAGTTAATTTCTGGAGTCATATCCGTCTTTGTGGTTTACCCCTAGCCATAGAGATATTTTCCTAGTAACAGAATTTGCGACCATACTAGGGATAAAATCTTCTTTTGGGGGTTTGGAGTGTTTTTCTCCTTTGATTTCTCTCGTTTATATTGAGGTTCTTGTCATATGATTTCTTGATAGCCTCTGTTCATTCTGAGTCTGAGTTTCTTAGACTTCTCCTTAGCCTGGTTGTGTTTTAACACACATACACGGATTTTTACCTGACAGTTGTGTACATACGTGTGATGTCCTTCTGTACATACGCGTGATGTCCTTCTGCAAGAGGTGCATATACATGCTTTTCTCCTGAATCGTAGAGTAGATCATCCTTTTCTACTTAGTTTCTAGGTTTTATGTTTGTTGGTTAAGTTTTGATGGTTGTTGAGTCTTCTTGGGTCTCTGTTATGACTGTTAAGTGTTTTTGGAATGATAGGAAACCTTTCTTTGGTTGAATTTTTGGGCGGTGCCTTTCTCATCATATTTTTCATTTGATTTTACTTGCATCTTGTGTTGGTTGTTTGGTTCATGATATCCTACTTGGTTTGTCTATGTTTACATATAGTAGAGTTTTTATATCAAGTTGATGTTCAGTCCTTGCATTTTCATTCTTTTATATTGAAAATACAAAAATATTAGGCATTTTACATTGTTGGGATTTGATCTTTTGGGTCCTTATCATTGATCTTAGTACATGTATAGAAAGATTGCATCTTATTTAGAATTGCATAACTAAATTGAAAATTGCATTTTGAAAAGCATATCATTTATTGGGAATTGAAGTTAGGACTTTGCATTTTATTCATATTCATTTATTTTACTTGTTGAGTCATAACATCATTAGTTTCATGATCACACCTTTTTTGAGTAGCAAGGCCACTAAAAGAAAAGTTAATAATTAAAATTGATTAGAAAAGATTTTATTTTCCAGGGTGCACAAACTAGCTTATGATTTAGAGCCTTGGAATAGGATTTTGTGAGTAAACTTATCCAGGGTTGTTAAATCAACATATGTGTCTGACTAAGGGAGTGTAGAAATCCATTCTATAATTGGTGACGTCAGGAGGCTCCTCTTATACCAGGGTTGAACATGAGGTCGCATGAGGTTGGTTGAGGGGATATCCCCCTGATACCTTCTTAGCGTCAGATATATTTATGGGGATCTATTCATATATGGGGATCTTTCTAGTACCTTTACCTCTATGAGAGGCAGTGCTTTCAAGGTTTTAGGCTTTGTTACCCTTCCCATATGGTGGACCTGAATTATGAATATTCACCTATGCATCGGTTATATTGTGGTTGCTTAGCTTCTTGACATAGGTACCACATAGGTTACTTGCAGGGGTTATTATGCAGGTACCCTGGGTCAAATAAGGGTCGGACAACACACAACCTTTATGAAGGATTACCTCCTCGGGGGGATTTGACCGACTAGTTGTTAAGTCCACAAGGGCCCTTATAACTAATTTTGATACCTCTGATATTTAGCAGGGAGTCTCAGGCCCCTCTTGGGCGATGCATACCTACTTTAGGGAGGGAGGCTTCTTTCAATCACTTTATCTTGTTTTTGTGCATATTGGCTTTTTGTTTATTTTATTTTGGTGTGTTATTTGATCATTAGTTGACCTTATGATTTTGTATTACGTCATGAGTTGTCATTATCATGGATAGTGGAGTCCCTTTGGCTCCCTCATTTAACACTACCTCCCCCATGAAATTCGCTCATTTCATGGGGATGAATCCATCCATGTTTCATAATGGTATGAAGAATTATGATACTCATTCAATGACTTAGGTCTCTAATAATTTTCCTCTTGATATGCCAAACATGCCTTCACCCTTTCCATCCTCTCCCTCGCCTACTTACATGAATCCTAGTTTTGGATCTGGGGGCACGATGGATACGCTCTCTACATTTCATTTGATAGGAGTCATATCCCTCAACTAACTCTCACTATGGGAGGTTGGAATCTCCCTTCTTACAGATCCAATCCTGGATTCATCCTTCTAGGAGCAAGTGCTCAAATGGGGGGTTATTCCACTTATTACACCCCATCCGTGTATCCTTTTTATGTTGCGCCAGAACACTCTTCCTATGGCAGGCCTCCATCTGTCCTGTGGTATTTCATATGGAGGGAATCAGTTTTATGGTACGAATTACCCCCTTCATGAAACCCCTTTGTATGGGGGAAATATATATCCTCACCCGAGTAACCTATATCATGTATTTTTCTCTTCGCAGACATCTACTTCAGTGATGATGCATGTACAAAACTCTATGGAACAATTAAACTAAGGCTACTACCTTTCCAGGAAGAGACAGGGTGTGAACCGGGATCCTTCTTGGCCTGCTATTTCTCAAAACTAGTCTTTCCCAAGACCTTGGTCTCAAATGTCACAACTAGCCACCACCACTAGTCCAGTCACTACAGGTCATACTAGAATTCCATCACCAACCTATGCTGGTCATGTTGGATATTGGTCGACAACCTCTGCAAGCCATGTTGAATACCATCAACTAGTTGTCGCAAGTCATGCTGGGGGCACCACTCTAGTCACCGTGAGTCATAATGACATCATATCTCCAACTCTGGTCAGTCATTCTAGAGAATCATCGCCAACCTTTGTACATCATGTGGGGGATGAACCACCAACCTCTGCCAGTCACACTAAGAGCATGTCACCAACCACTGTGAGTAAACCTAGGGGATTTCTTACGATTGAGAAACCTTTACATCTAGGGTGTAAGCCCAGGTTCCTTTGCAGGCTTTGTAAAGGAGGTCATTTAACTCGCTTGTGTCCTACTACTGTCGTAGTATAAGAAGTGCAGTCCTTATATGATAACCCTTCAGGTTCGAAGTCGTATTTAGTTTCCCAACACTCTATTTCTCCTTTGATTGAAACGACAACTTTGCC
>JASDQU010689492.1:40894-61826 GCA_032191745.1 Picea mariana | reverse complement strand
AACTTGTCTTACTCACTTTTACATTTCCATTAAATTAACCTTAGTTAATCAAGCAACCAATATGGGGGGCCATATACTTGCCCTTAGCTTGCTATAGGATCCCTTGAGGTTGCTAGGGAATCTTCCCTTGTACTAGATCTCTATCCTTCACTAAAATGAGGGAAGTAATTGCCTAGGTGATAATGGAAATTACTTCCATGTGTTACAATATTCAAGCATCTTGTGAAGGCTTTGCACAAGTTCTAGATTTTGTGATAACAAGTACAAAATCAAGAAACTAATTTAAGACAACAAGAAATTCAGAAAATGATATGAACTGAAAATTAGAATCAAACATATAAGCAAAGTACTCTATGAAATCGAACATAAATCAAATGATTGGAAACAATGAAACAAAAACAAACACTAATGTATGAAACTGACATGAAATCCTACTATTTTCTACTAATCTATTTCCTACCCTAACTACATCGACACAACAAAGAGTTGATGTAGCCATTGAAGGAGATTAATACCCTCAAGAATCTTCAAGTAACGAGTAGGTAAGTGATATTTGTATACCATGAAACATAAGACTAGGAAGATTGAATCTTTGTATTCCTTATTCAAGGAAAAAAGTATGCGGTGCTTATCATTTTGTGAAGGCATTTGAACAAATAATGATTCCATCCAACATACAATGATTTCATAAATGCCACTATTATAATAATTGAAAGTAGGAATGGAGTTTACACATTATTTGGTTACATGATTGTCATGTTTGCTTGATTGTTTGAAGTGACTATCACTTTGTGTGAGTCGATATTTCTTGATTGTTTTGAAGTGACTATCACTTTGTGTGAGTCAATATTATCTTTGTTATTAGGGGAAATTAGTTTGAATTATGGACCAAACTTTCCAAAAAATTTGATTATTCTTCTCCTATAATAAAACCCACCCATTAAAAAACATGGATTCAGTTATTTTAAGGGTCAACACTTCAATTAGAGGTTCAACAATGTTGCATTTAGGCCTTTCTTGCAAACACGCATTGTCAATGAGCAAGAGGGTTGTGTCCACAATATTTTCTTCTTCCTCTTGGTAGAGTTTAGATTCATTATTGTTTTCAAAAGTGTTAAATGCCACGGTGTTTGAAACTTCAAATTTCCACGGAGTGTCAAAATTCGAAAAAGGCCACTTCGTAAAATCTATTAGACATGCCTTGGAACATGTCGCACTCCTCATTTTCTAATTCGATGACTAGTCTTCTTCTAAAACCATTATGCAGACTAGTGATTTCCATGTTGTTTATTTCTTGTAAAATAAAAAGGTTTGTAATGCATATCGTTAACAAAATATTTTGTTTTATTCATCATAGACTCCAATGAAATAGTTTTTTACTGAATATTGTCATCAAGATTCATGGATAAAGGAAAATATATGGGATACATTTGCAATTCCTTTTCTATCTGTTGAGCTTCTTCATAGGATAAAACTAAATGTTTTTTATTGATAATGAAGATAACTATTTCAACAAGGAGAGCATTTAAATGTGACTCACAAGTTACCTCTGGTGAATGTCTATGTTTTTCTTAAAGTTTGTAATAAGTATGTTGAAACCTTGTATTGAAATCTTGAATAGGTTCAATATTTTCTTTAACCTTACTACCTAGTTACCGATACAATTTTGTTGTTTGATAATTGACCTAATCATCCCTAAAAAAATTCTTGAAATACTTCAAGCTATGAAAATTTCTTGAAATACTTCAAGCTATGAATCAATTAGATAGGCAAGTAATAATACAAATCTTGTACTTTTCCTTTAAAGGTGAACAAAAATAACCTGCACGAAACATATTCTTCAACAATGTTCATTTAGTGAAATATGATTTCCTAAATCTGAATATGGTTTAATGCAGTTACAAGACCTTCACCATTAAACGTTTGCAAGAAATTTCTTTCTTTCTTTAGGTGGTCATGCAAAGGCCCTTGCAGCCACAAAGTAGTGTTATCCTCCCATCTAGGAATTCATAGTAGAGCCATGAGTTGTTAGTGCATAAATGAAAAGAATGGATTCATGTAGGTCGACTTGTTTTCCACCCTCCTAGTGCAAAAATGTTGACACAAGAAAATGACCCTTTAGTAACTTAATTGGCTTACTCATGAAAGGGACCAATTAAATCTTTTGGCATTGAAACAAGAAGCTCTTCGGGTATGGTCTGGCTACTATAATTTGGGTAGGATGATTTCAAAATTAAATGCAATTAATATGCAATCCAAGAATGTAGTATAAAATACAACTAACTATGTCCTATCTAGGAGCAGTGATAAGAGATGGTAGTGCAATCAATAATAGGAATAATAGTATACCATTGTTATCAGAAATAAACCCAAATAAGACTTCCCAACTCCCTTCCAAATTGGAACTATCCAATTGCTAAGAACACCTCCATGTTATAAAACCAACAAGATGAAATGAAACAATATTAGTCATATGACAAAAGAGAGAATAGTCCACTACAAATGTGTATGAATAATCAAAGATTACTAGCAATTGAGAATAGTTTACAAGCCACTGAGAAGTTCCCTATTTTATATCATATGTTAGCAAGCATAAAAAAAAGTGAGAATAAACACTATAATAAGAGAATAGTCCACAAGTCATAATTCTCATGTCCACAAGCACCATGAAATCTAGGAGATGAGAGAATAGTGCACAACCAAACACAACTCTACAAGAGTATAAACACACTAGCTAACAACATCTTCTTATCTTTATTAACATATAAAGATATCTTACAATTCCAAAAAAACAAGCGCACCATGAAATCTAGAAAATGAGAGAATAGTCCACAACCAAACACAACTCTACAAGAGTATAAACACACTAGTTAACAACATCTTCTTATCTTTATTAACCTATGAAGATAGCTTACAATTCCAAAAAAACAAGCCTTTGTTTGAAGGCAAGGGTTCTATTTATACGTTTAGATTGAGGCTCTTGGCCTTCCAACTTTTCAACTCTTTAACTACTCTAGACTCTTCAACTACCTTGGGCTCTCAATCATTTTCAATTTTGTCTTTATCTTCATGTTGAATATTCAACCCTATTAAGAGGACAATATTCAATTTAAATATTCCATATTTAAAAAAAAATCTCAGTCTATGTGAGGCTTATCAATAAAAAAAACTTCTTGACTCATTGTGCACATGACTTGTGATTTGAATAATAAGCTCTCCTAGCTTATTCATGCATCCAAGTCATCTTATTCCGAGTGGGGAACTTCCACATTACTTTGGTGTGGTGCTTGTAGACTATGGCCATCTTGGGTTCAAAATTGCTCCATGGATCAAAATCAAACCTTCTCTTCATGAAACACAATGCTTGAAATTACACTATTCCTTGCATTGTTTTTCCCTATGCTCAGGGGTCTGCTTTGGTCCTTGTATTTTTCTTTCATTAGGTTCAAGGAGGTTTGCATGGTTGAATTTTCATCACTAGTTTTCATCGAAGCATTATTGAAGCATAGAATTTGATGTTCAATTCTACCATTTCCTTCTCACTCGGCCCTTTCACACCTCATTTGTTTATGATATAATGGTATAACGAGGAAGGCTTCATTAGACATGATGGATGTTAAATTATATCATTGGATGCTTACTCCCTCTATCTTGTTCACATACTCTTATCTTAATTTGAATAATTAACATTTTTAACTTGTAAATAATAACATTACAATAAAAACAATATTACAAATATACTCATGGATTGTGAGAGTTATCCAAAAATCCAAATGTCAGACATTACCTTTACTTTCAATATATTATTGAATGGTTATGCCAATAACTTTGAGTTCTTTTATTCATGCTTGCACACTTTTCTCATGTTTGAAAAATACACCAAACACTTTGGCTGAAAATGCACATTCTTCTCATGCTTGGAATGCACCAAACATTTAGGCTTAGGCTAAAAATGCATAGTCTTGATCTCTCTCCACTTTCATTCTTTACTAGGCATGAGCACAAATCAATGGGTTTTTTCTCGACAATAATAAACCTTGCTCTCTTTCTCCTCCAATCTCTCTTCTCTCCTAAAATCCCCAACAATCTTACAAATGAGAAATTCTTTATCAAAATAATGACAATAGGCTCCCTTTCCTTCAAACATTCATATACACTGAAAGTATTACAACCTTAATTAAGGGAGGGAAAGTGATAAAAGAATACCTAGGTTAAATCCAATAATAACAATTAACAAATGAGTTTATTGAAACTCTTTGATTTATGAAATGATGAGAATGGGGTTGTAATAAATCTGTACCATAAAACCAAAGGTAATTTTGAAATTTCAGAGATCAATCCACATTAAATCAAAACATGGAATTTCTCATTCCAAAGTTACCACTAATTAAATACACTATAAATTAAAAAAATGAATCCTATATATTGATTAAAAAGCATGGGCCACCATGATAATGTATCACTCAAGGCTTCATTACAATGGAAGATGTATTCAATCAATCCAAATATCAGTCTAGTTAATCTAGGGTAAATTCACATCTAGAAATTTCCTTGTGGCCATGGGGATTGGACATACTCTTGGGTGTTCATGTACATATAAAAATTTTCATTTAAGCAAGTGAATTCATCAGATAAATCATCACCTACAACCCTATATGTGTTTATCATTCATCCAGAAGATTATTCAAATACCCAATCCACCATATTCATTCTCAAATCACCTTGAACTCTTCAATCACAACACAATGCGAGTTCAATCACAACACAATGCTCTTGGGAACCTAATGGATATCCAAAAGGGGAATCAAAGGTAGCCATGCCATGGTGATTTTGAATGATCTCTTGTTGTTGCAACACTCTTCAAGAGCCTCTCCAAGCTTCCCTTGGAAGCAAAATTACACAAGAGAGTCAACGCATAAAAAAAATAATAATGGAGAGAGTTGGGGTAATAGGACATACAAAAAGAACAGTACATGTGTAGTGCTATACCTCCATGAGCTACAACTTGTCTTAGAGAAAGCCATTTTTTTGTTTTGGGTCATGAAATTCTTTTTCAATTTGCTTGTACCCCTGAGGGGAATGCTTCATCAAGGAAGTGAATGATAGTGAAATCCAACCCTCATAGCTTCTCCAAATATAAATTATGTCTAACGAGGATGCCATGGCTGTAGCAACACATTCTATGGTTTTGATATCACCTAGATATGTTCAATCTTCAATCAATGCTAGTCCCCTAAAGGGGATTAATGATAAAGTCCAAAACTCAACATCCCATAACTTGCCCCAAATTGTTGGGTTGATATAAATTAACATCATAAACAACATTTCCTCTTATACCACCCCAAATTGTTAGGTTGATATAAATTAACATCATAAACAACATTTCCTCTTATACCATCCCAATATCTCTTTGCTTTTTTGTAAGAGTTTCTATTCAAATATCAACATAATGTACATAAATTTAGACTGTTTAGGATGCTCAGGACACCATAATGTCCATCAAATATCAACATAATGTACATAAATTCATACTGTTCAGGATGCTCAAGACACCAGAATGTCCATCAAGTAGGTCCCAGAAAACCATATATCTTCCGACCTTCCCCTGAAGGGAAACCATGCCAGCATTCGAAAAAGGATTGTAGCAAGTTAAGATTAGAAATAGGATTGGAAGTATGAGAAACTAAAATACATGGACCCTAATGAAACCAGAGACATAAAATTGTTCAACTGAACCAGGACAAAACCAGATAGATCCTGACAACAAAAAGCAAATATGTTCTCAGTCATTGAAATGAGGCACCTGAGGAGTAGACATAGAATTTCCCACCTTATTTCCCTCCTCCCGAGGAGGCCATAGAGCTCCAACAGATGAGCTACCATCACACACTAGTTCGAGAGAGAATCCACTCCTTTTCACCAACCAAGAGACCATCGTGAGTAGAAAATTGATCTAATCGTCCATATCTTTCAATCGTTGTTTGAACTGCTTGTAATCCTGATCTTTTGGTACCATACCCTGGGATACCATAGTTTTGGTGTGCCAAAATAGCTCCAACATTTTGTGAAACTTGGTATCATGATTATGAGACCAGTCGAGATCAAAAAATATATCTCCTACCTGCTTGTCCACATCCCCATCTTCCTCGTAAGCTTGGATGATCTTGACCTCATCTTCCAGAGTCTACATAACATATTTTTCCTCTGGAGAGACTGAGTGCCTATAGCATTCAACTGCCTCCTCCGCCACAAGGGATGCTTGAGTCTTATGAACCTGAGTCATATTGGCTCAGACAACGTGAGGAGCCATATAAACTACAAAGAGAATGGAGTGCCACTCATGGGCAGGGACCACAATGAGGCCAGAGACAAAACCCTAATTGAACCAGAGACAGAGATAGAGGACGAAATAAACCAGAGACAACGCCCAAGCCATATTTATTAGCTTAACTATCATCACAACAAGGAGAGCATAGAGTATAGATATTAAAAAATCACTCACAGTCATAAATGGAAACTTAGTTGTGATCCAGCCAGAGTTCATCCTGCATATACTTTACGTTTCCCCCCATCGCTTCAAGCGGATCATGCCTAGTTTGAACATTATCTTTCACACGTAGAGGTTGCATGCCTAACGAGACAGAGCATTCATCCACAACGCCAATCACATTAACACTTTCCTTTCCATGTGGCACCCGATCTAAGGACAAGATCTCTTTGTTGTATGGCCCCAAAAGATGCATTGGGAATTGTACCAAACAATAAAAGTTCTCATAATTCGTTGAAAATTGAAAGATAACCATATTTAGACCTTATTATCATTGTTCATTCTTGTATCTACATGAAATTTTACCTCCATCATTGGGTGTTTCTCCCTCCACTGAAAACTTGTAAAACAATAGAAATCTAAGGAAAATCCCAACTTTTTCCCATAGAAAAATCACTCATAAAATTATATTAATATAATGTTTACATCTTCAAAACAATACATCTATGCACTGGACCTTCTCCACCATAAACCTCCAAAAAAGAACTTTCAGGACTCTCTAACAACTGACTCTTAGACCATTCGAAAGAGTTCACTAATAACATAAAATTGCTCGAAGATCATACCATGATCCAGGAATAACAAAAATAACAACACATTCACTTAGTCTGAAAACAAAAATTAGAACAGATTTATATGAAGAGCAGGTCCTTCACTTACACCATTCCAAGTGAAGTAGATCAGTTTCCCTTTCGACGAAGTAAGGGCTCTCTTAGAGAGCAAATCAACCTCCTTGTTAGAATCTCTATAGATATGCTGAAAGTTAATACTTTGGAAGGTTGTCATCTGCTCTTTAATTCTAGCCTTCCATACTTTGATATTGATGGCTTGAAGGTTTCCTTTTGTGTTTAGCCAGTCGATGATCACTTTAGAATCCCCCAAAACCTGTATGTTTTTTAACTCCAGAGGATTTGCTATCGTGAGTGTTTCCCAAGCTCCCATTAATTCAGCGTCTGTGTTTGACCCTACACCGCAATTTATAAACCACCTGTAATCCAGTGCCTCTAAGCATTTTAGTGTGCCTCCTGCACCGCAATTGTTTCCTCCAGCTTCCACTGCCCCATCAAAAAAGGCCAATGTATACCCAGGAATTCTGAAAAAATCTTTTAGTCGCAGTGCCTTTTTATTGATATCTCGTGACTTTTTAGTAATTGCTCCAAGGATTTTTAGAACCACAGCAGTTACCGAAGCTTTCTTACCTTCGAAAATAGACGAGTTGCGTTCTTTCCAAATATGCCACGCCGTTACTAAGAGGAGGATCTTTGACTTTGATCTCTTCCGTAACCAAGACTCCATGCACTCATTCAATGTAGATTCATTCCAGCTTAGATTAGAATTAAAATGCTGTGCAAGGTGAGCCCATACACTCTTTGTAAAGTCACAGTGAATGAGTAAATGAGAAACATCTTCTGCACTCTGTTTGCACAAAACACAGTGCCCCGGCCCGTTCCACCCTTTTTTAAGCAGCACGCTCCATGTCAGGATTCTATTGTCGGCAGCCAATAAGAAGAACAAAATAATCTTTAGTTGAGTGCCCCAATTCCAACACTCGGCCTTCCAGCCTCTCTGCGTTGGCAAATCGTGAGTGTACAGAATAGCGTGATAGCAGTTTTTCACTGAAAAGTCTCCCGACCGGTCGCCTCCATCCCAATTCAGATCATCTTTTTTAAAGTCTGATAGTATAATCCCCTCTCCACACAGGTCTTTTGTATTGGAAGACCATTCGGTAGCAAGGTCTCCCCCTAATCCCAACTCAACGTTAGAAATCCACCGGTCCTGATTAAATAATGGAACGTGCGCCACCTTTAAAGCTTGAGACAGGTCAAGAGTTATCTGATTTAAAGAGAGGGCGGTCAAGAGTTATACCCAAAATTCTGTCACGACCAATTTTGATGAGCGTTCCGTTCCCTGGGTTCCAGGTAATCCAGTGAAGGATGACCGGGAGAGCTCAGAGGAGACTCAGCCATATTCTGGACGCCGCAGAAGTGCAATGAAAAGGTCTTCTGAGCCAAATGCTGAGTGAGGAACTGTGAAGGTATTTGTCTCTGATCACAGAGTGCCAAAGAATCTTTTGCGTTAAGACACGCCAGAGAGTGACTGAAATTAATGCCAAGTTAAACAGATTTAAATTTTGAATGCCTCAGCCCCCATTCCTTTTGGGTCTTGAGATCACCTCCCAGCTACAAAGGTGGAAGCCATGTTTATCCTAATGTCCGTTCCATAAAAAATCGAAGATTAGCTTTCTGATTTTGGATAGAACCGAGCGCGGTAAGGCCTCCATAGACATCCAATAAACAGTCTGTCCTTCCAGAACGGATTTAAACAAGATGTATCTGCCTGCCACAGAAAACCATCTATTACACCAATGACCTATTTTATTTTTTATTTTTGTGATCAACCATTCCCAGTCAGCGGCTCGGTGTGCACCGGTCTTCAAGTAGTAGCCCAGATAACGGAAACCGAAGGTAAGGTCACTGAAAGTATAATGTAGGACAGACTTGAAAGTGCTCAATTCAGGTTCCGAGAGACCTGGATGATGTATTGTTGATTTTGTTAAGTTGACAGCGAGGCCCGAAGTTTTACAAAAAAGTGATATTAGTCTGTCAATCTCTCTCCACTCCACTAGGTTTGCATTGGATAAAATGAGTATGTCGTTCACAAAAAGAAGATGTAAAATCCTGGTCACTCTGGCTATCTTGAGTCCTGAGATAGAGCCCTCCGCTTGACTCTTTTTCAGTAATAAGTTGAGACCTTCCATGATAAGAATAAACAAAAGAGGGGATAACGGGCACCCCTGCCTGACTCCCCTCCCACTTCTAAAGAAATCAGTGGCTTCACCATTTATAAGGACAACAAAGGACGTCGAGGTGATACATGCCATGATCCAATTTGTCAAAGGTAACCCCATCCCACACTTCAGGAGAATCATTCTGAGGAGGTCCCAATCAATGCAATCGTAGGCCTTTCTTAAGTCCAGCTTTAAGACAAGGGCTTTTAGTTTCTTTGTCTTGATACTGTGCAGGCTTTCATAGGCCATACCAATGGCATCTTGTATACGTCTTCCTTCCAGGAAGCCCATCTGTTCAATCGAAATTGTTTTTGATAGGAAGGGTTTGATACGAGAGGCTATGATCTTTGATATAATCTTGTAGCACAAGTTGCAGAGGGAAATAGGGCGAAAGTCCTCGAAAGATTTCGGGTTGTTGGCCTTTGGGATCAAAGTCAAAAAAGTTGCATTTATGCCACCTGCGATTTTGCCTAAGATTCTTGATTCTTCCATTGTCGCTAGTAGGTCCTCACCTACAAGATAAAAAAAAAAGATGAAAAACTCTGTTGTCCAGCCGTCTGGACACGGGCTTTTTTCTTTTTTGCACTGTAGTAACATCATTTTCAATTCCTTCAAAGTGACTAGGGAGTACAAGGAATTCACTTCTTCTTCAGTAACCATTGAAGGAAAGAGATCTACCAAAAAGCATTGTTCTTCTATGTTTTATGTGGGAGACTCCCTATAGAAACGCTTGAAATAATGGACAGCTTCGGTTTTAATACCTTGTTGATCCTTCCCCAGAACACCGTCCTCCTTCTCTATTTCCTAGATAAACTTTTTTATTTTGTTTCGACTAGCAATGTTATGAAAAAATCTTGTATTTTTATCCCCTTCTGCCAGCCAGAGGGCTCTACTGCGCATTTGTCATAGTTGTTCCTCTTTTTTTAATATCACCATTCTCTCTGTTTCCAAAGAGCGCAAAGTGTCCTTTGCTCCTTGGTTGTTAAAGTTCGAGTTGAGGTTTTCACTGATTTTTTTAATATTGGCTTCAATCGACAACAAGTTTAATCTTTGCAAAACCTTTTGTTCTTTGTTCCATTTTTTTGTGAAAATTTTTAGATCCTGTAACTTTTTAATTAACCTCCTCTTACTGCTTGTTTCTGAGAGATAAATCGGGCTTTTCCAAACTCTTTCCACTAAAACTACAAAATCCTTATCGCCCAACCATTGTTCATTAAATTTAAAAGGAAAGGCTTTAATAGCAGGTGGCAAATATAGTTGTAAGAGCACTGGGGCATGGTCGGAAACAAAGGGAAATTCCACCCATGACCTCTAATATCCACTATCCAAAAGAAGACTTCCAGCGACCAAGCATCTATCCAGTCTTCTTGCAATTGCATTCTGTCCTTGGCGGCCATTTCTCCAAGTTGGCACCATTTTGGCTGGTTTAATATCAATCAGATGCTTTGATTGGAAAAGATCATTGTAATAGTTGTCCACTAGCCCGGATCTAAGCCATCCCCAAGTCTCTTCAGGAGAATGGAGGATATTGAAGTCCCCAACCAAAATTAAATTGTTTACATCGAGTAAACCACTACCTTCCCCCGTTTTCCAGAAAGAGAATCGGTTGGTACAAGGGCCATAAACGTTGAGTAATGCAACCTCCTTATTATTAAAAATATTCTTGCCTGTTAATAATATGCCCCCCACTGTAAGATAGGGAGACAACTCAAAAAAAGTCGGGTCCCACGCTGCAAGTAAGCCACCAGAAGTACCCATCGAATTTACCGAACAAACCGCCCAATCCGGTCTGTAAGAAAGGAAACAATCTCTCGACTTCTGGGCAGTAACTAAAGTCTCTTGGAAGAAAATTATTTTAGGTCGCGTGCTTGTTAGCAGTCACCGAATGGAGGCATCTTTGAGGGTGCCTCCAATCCCTCTGATATTTAAGGAGAGAAATAACATTATTTTGCCATGGCCAGGGCTTTCATTGCTCTAAGAGGCCCAGATTCACTGGAAGACGAATTATAATCATTTATAAGGATTGTGTTCTATGACTGAAGTTTCCGGTTGCTTCTGGTTTTGATAGGAGAGACTTCGACTCCTAGGCCCCTTGACTAGGCAAAGTCTCTTCCCTGACTAGCCACTTTTATCTTTGAAGTACTCTGTCCAGAAGACTCGCCCTGGTCGATGCACTTTCTCCCTATAAACGTAGGAAGTTTTAGAGCCTGATCATTATCTTTTATAAAAGGGATCAATGATTCTAGAACTGTGTTGAGCGAACTTGAATCCTCTTCAGGTTCTCTGAATCCCGCCTACACCAAAGAACTGTATAAAGCATGGATAGCAGGACTAGGCACTGTCTCGTTCACTCCTGCCTCACCCCCGATTGGGTCTATAGTGGCTGGAAACACTGAAATGGTAAGGGGTGGAGAGGCCTCACGGTTCTCTGCAGGTGATCCATGAACAAGACCAAAGGTTTTCTCCCCATTTATTGGCTCCTTACCAAGACTATTGGTAACTGGTGCCTCCTTTGCTACCCCTTTAACTGAGGTAGTTGTACGTAGGAGCCAATCGGAGGAGTCGACAACTTCCTTTTCCAGCTCTGATAAAGAATAAAAAAGAGAAGGGCATAGTTGTTTGATCTTACCTGAAAGTGAACTTGTGGACTCCGGAAGGTGCTTAGACCCAGCTGCAGTGAAGGAAGGGACAGACCCCAGTGATGCATCTTCATCCATATATGTTGGAGGATCCTCCTATACCTCAATGTCTTCAGTCTTTTCCTCAAAAAATTTACCCAGGCATTCCTTTCGAAGGTGGCCTATACAATGACACCAGTTGCATCTGAAAGGGATTCCTTGATAGTCTAGATGTTGTCTGATATGGCGGCCTCTCCATTCAATGTCCAACACTTCAGGCAGACCTTCGTGTATGTCTATTTCCACCAGTATTCTACCCATTTTTCTCTCAGAAGCCGCCAAGGACAAGTAGTCTAGAGAAATAAAACACCCCAGTGCATTTCCAATAGACTTCAGAGCTCCCTCATTTCAAAGAAATAGGGGAAGTGCAGGCAAAAGAAACCACAAGTGCCTAAGTTGAAAGTATTCGGTAGTAGGGTCAAAGGCGATCCTCCATATTTTTAACATTAGAGTGCTCCTCCCCAATAACCATAAACCATCCAAAAGTAAAGTGGCATCCTCCGGAGTTCTGCAGATAAAGCCATACCACCCTTTCGTGAGATCGAAAAACTCAGGCAAGTATCCAAGGATGGGATCCCAAGTTTTTTGTACCCGGGCTGAGACTGAGCACTCTGATAGATGAGCGTAGGAAAGCCTTCCTACCATCCCACACATCGCAATCCTGCAAGTTTCTTGAAGGCCAACGTCTGCTCCTAAAACCATTCTCCTCTGCTTCTTGTTTGGTTTCCAAGCCTTTTTCCTAAGCCCAGACTGAGGACTGTTTAGTATGGATGTATTGACCCGTCCATCCAGTGCTCCAACTTTAAGACCACTCCTAAAGTGGTGTGCTAACTTCTTAAGTAAAGAGGGAGCCTATGAAGGAAGTGAGAACGTAGAGCCACCACCCGAAACTAAAGGGTGGAAAGGGAACTAGTCCCGATAACTTCCAAAATGTTGCAAACAATTTGTAATCTCATTTGCAACAAGATAGGGCAAGGAAGTCCTAGCCCTATCAGCCCTATTGAAAAGTCCTATTTTAAGCCACTCTACCTCATCCTGTGGGTCCATGAGAAACGTGACGTCATTTATAATGCTAGTCTTCAATCCCAGGTCCATATAGCAACCTCAAAAAAGGCACACAAAGTCAGTGAAAGAGACGAGGAACTAAAAACAAGGAGGATAGGATGACAAAAGCCTGAAAAAACATCCCCGAAGTAGTGGTAGGTTCCACTGCGGTCCTAGGGAAAGGGGAAAAAAAACTATCAGAGTTCAAGGGAAAGAGGCAGTGTAACTCCAGATAGGTGGGGAAGCTGACAAAAAAGGTTCAAAAAACAGAAGGATGAGAGGTAGGCCTAGCACCAATAAAAAACAATAAGTAATTGTCTGGAGTAGAGATTGTTCCCCTGGTAAAATAGTTCCGTAGTGGCAAAGAGAAAAACAAAAGAAATGTTAGGACGGGAAGGAGTTTCTAAGTTGCAAAGGTTCGAGGGTAGAGACAAAAAAGCTTAGAAAAAACTCAGGAACACTCGTCGCAACAGTTGTGGGGTGATGGCTTGCAAAGAGGTCATTTTGATTCAATCGAGAAAGTCATCCTGCAGTTGACCTTCCGCCATGGGAGGCCTGGTTCTATGGTTCTCCTTACCTTCAAATCTCTCTTTGGGTATGCCTATTCCACTAGGAAAATCCCAACTTGCCAAAATAACTCAAAACACTTGGAGAGAGAATTAGAAAAAATGGCGAGTTTGGAAGGGTGCTTGCTAGAAATCTAAGGAAAATCCCAACTTGCCAAAATAACTTAAAACACTTGAAGAGAGAATTAGAAAAAATGGTGAGTTTGGAAGGGTGCTTGCAAGGTGAGGTGAGTGATTTTTCGTTGTTAGAAAACTTGCCAAAAATATAAATTTAAGGAAAAATCCCAATTTTCCAAAATAATCAAAACACTTGGATAGGGAGAGATAATGAGACAAATTGGTGCATTAAAATTAGTAAGTTCAGTAGATTTGATGACCTTAAGGTAAGCAAAATTCAAAATTATCTCGAGGAAAACTTCTCCAAAAAGCATTCTAGGACCATATTTGAACCTTCTAATCACTTTTGTCTCTTGGAGCTAGGTGAGATTCGATATCCATTGTGCTTTTTTTATTTATAAGTGTTTGGAAACCAATGTAAAAGAGGAAATAAAAATGAAAAGAATGGGGGAGATGTGAAAATGGATTTCTAATGAATCATGATGAAACAAAAGGTTTTCTCCTTCTTCAATAAGATAACGAAAGAGTATGCATAGCTGCAACAACCATACATCCCTCCCAAGTTGTCAATTGATTGAATAAAGATAATATCAATTCTTAATTAAATAATTCAATGAATACTTTACTTGGGATTTCAATTACTTTGCAAAAATAAGATTAGAATAAGCTAATTAGGTAATGAATAACCAAACAAATCAATTCTTGTACCCTTTTCTAGCATGGTTTGATTATTTCTAACTTTTATTGCTTTTTAATTGTTTTTACATCATAATTAGTTATTGGATATGTGTTCTCCACAATAAAAGTTTAATTTGCATTTTCATTGGCTTAGGCCATAACTATCAAGACATGTACATTAATTGACGAAAATTAATAGTAAACACATTAAATTACCCAATGCATTGAATATTAATGGTCAATTGACATTAATGCCACCGTGATATTAATTATAAATATCAACACAAGATCATTCAAGGAATCGGTCCATGCAGATCAATTCGCCAAGTTACATGAAGTATTCATATATCATTAGAACAAGATTATCACTTAGAGGTGAATCAATCAATCTTAATCCATGTTTTGTTAAGCTATAATTGTTGAAATTTGATGATAGATGTAACAAATGAAGCCATGCATTAAATTTCATCATTACACAAGTATTAGTCATCCCAATATCATGATACATGCTTCGACTGATGGTGATGATGCACTTAGATGTAGCAAGATTAAAAATCATTTGGTTAACATAATTGAGACAATCCACATTTATATATGCTTTGCTTACTATGCAATTGATTATGAAGCATGGATACTTTCAGTGCCTCATGTTGATTCTTTTGTAGCATCGTGAGGCATTCCCACTAGTGGCCTAGGTGCCAAACATGTGGGAATCGTCGTGGATGCTGGATTATCCCTTTCGTTTAGTGAAAATCCCCTTGTATTTTGAGTTGGGGGCTTGGTGATGGTCTTTGTGGGTTTGTGTTAGGGCTTGTTAGGGATTCACACCCACATAGAAGGTATAATTTTATTTTGACTTGTGAAGGGGCTTCTTGTTGACCCCTAAGACTTGTATATAAAGGAGAGAGGCCATTGTAAAATTTCATTATTGTGGAGACAAGTGTGTGGAGAGAATTTGTTGATTTCAGTCTAGTTTTTGGTGACCTCGGTCCAGCCATGGAGGTGGCCTCTAGACCTCAATTCTACTGCAAAATTTATGTGTTTTAGGTAGGTACCTTGGAGAGGAGATCTTGACCTAAGAGAAAAAGGTAGCAACAATTTGAGGGAAGGTTTATGTGGCTACTAGCAAGTGGGAAAGGGATCGACCAGCCTAGGAAAGGCTAGCCACAGGCCTAGGAAGGCTTGACCTACTTGTTGTGTGTAGTCATAGCCTAGAGAGAACTCAACTTTTCTAAGGGAACCTAGATGCATGAACAAAGGAGGTTGTTGGGTGGCTTGTCCTAGTGGGAAAATACTATAGCAGAATTGTTGGGTAGTGAGGAGGGCTCCTGAGGTGGATGACAGGTATGCAAAGGTTGCTACAAATGGAAAACAAGGTGTTGGGGGTGTTCCGGAGGTCAATCCGTCAGCTACAGGTGTGTTGGTCAAGGAGAAAAGAGTAGCATCAGAGTGTCATTCTTATTAAGGAGTCTAGGCTTGCAAGAGATGCAATTCTGGACAGTTCTAGGGCTTCAACAACGGTAAGAAAAGAGGTTGTTACAACCAACCAAACCACATTAATATGGTAGTTTAAAGGACCGTTGCAACATAGATTCTGGCAGGATATGACAACCGACTAGGAGCAATCTAAAGATAGATTTTTAGGGCAACAAAAGAGGGTTGTTACAAGGGTGTAACAACAAATTTTGGATAGGCCTAGAAGGTTGTTACAACAATGTATTTGGAGCTATAACAACAACATTCTTGGACCAAGTTTGGCATGGAAACCAAGGAAGGTTCAATTGTTCCTTGTAAGTGAATTTTGGTATTTTAATGTATGTAATATTGGGCCATTGTACCTAGTACGAGAGCCCATTGGTTCTTGATTTAAGAACATTGTATTTGAGCATTAAATTATTGTGTTCCTGTGTATGGTCTAATTGCTAGCTTTTGATTCTTACGTTGTGCTAAATGGTTAGGCATATCAATGTGTTTATGCTTACAGTTCAAATAGTAAATTTGTGTATAACTGTCGAAGACATAGACCAGACCTAAGTTGTGTGTGCACCGAGTCTGGGGCACGCCTAAATATAACACGTCATGCATACATTGATATTCCATTGAAAGTAATCACTCATGGATCATCCATAATGAGCACATGAAAACACCAAATCAAAATATCATAGTAAACTAAGGTGCTTTGGTGATATCCTTGCGAGTGAGATGAATTTGCAATCCTCACACCATCAAGGCAAAGAGAAATCAAAGAAAACCCAAAGATTATCAAACCAAGCTAATGATTCAACTAAATTCAAGGCAAGTATCAAGTGATTATATAGTCATAAGCATTCAAACACAATTCAAGATGTTGATGATCAAAACAAGTGCATTGAATGATTAGGTAATTTTATGAAGAGTGCCTTTAAGGTGAGATTCACAATCCTTGTTTACCTGTGTGTTCTTTGAGAGTGAGTGTAGATAGAAAGCATCCATGCACATAAAGAAATAATAAGCAAAGACATTCAAGTACTTGGAATACTCTTCCACATCTCATTGTTATTCAATCACAAATAATGAATGGACGAAGGTGAGGAGTAAAGAAATCATTGATCATTCATTAAACATAGGTAATTTTCATGAGAGAGGCAAGATTGAATAAGTGAACAAGTGTTGGCCTATCTTATCCTTAATCACTTCAAGAAACATGCACCCAAACTTATAAGAGCAACTAAATAAGGTCAATGAAATCAAAAAATTCATACAATTAACTCAATCACCAATGAAACAATGTAAGAACCAAAAGTCATGCTTATCCAAACAAGAGAACTATCATACATCCCTCGAGGAAAACATTTCCAACTACTAAACTAGCATTACCTAAAGAAAATGAGGTGATACAAAGAAACTAGTAAATATCATCTCAATCGTTAATCAAAGAAGTTAATGAAGTAGCAAGACCCAAAGAGTAGGTAATACTCACAATGAACAATCCATTCAAATCATGAAATCAAAGAATTCATTCATCATTAACTTCAACATATGTTGATTTAAATCCATTGTATGAAGGTTCTATTGGAATAATCACATCCATTTTTGAATTGACGTTTCAAACCATACCAATGTTTTCCATGATTAGGATGAAGGCATCAAGATCATAGTAATAACATTAGTTAACCATTTAACAAAGCAACCGTGGCATTCATGCACACCTCAAGTAATGGGGTCAATCATGAAAACAATTAAAGAACTTTAAATCATCTAATAGCATTGATTGCATCAAAAGCTTAAACCTCAAGGATATTAAGATGTGGTCAATGAGGCTTAGAGAATTTGGTGGGCCCCTAGGTCCCATGGCTTGGGGTTAGTTGAGGCCTCAATAGTTCTCTCATGAGTGAATAAGTGAGCATAATTAAGTTAATAATAAGTGAGAATTAATTAGGGTTCTGGTGAGTTAGTCCTTAACTATGACAAAGCCCATTTGGTTGTTGATTTAAGGGCAGTAAGGAAGCTAAGTTAGCTCATTTATTTGAGGAAAGGTTGGTGAATCATGTTATATGAACTCAAGTGGAAGTGGGGATGTTCATAATTGATGCCATTATAGTTAGGTTAGAGATATTTTAGAAGTTGATAGAGGTTTTCATTAACTAAATGTCAAGAATTTAGAATTTTTTGAAGTCATGTTTCTTTGATTACATTAGGTGCAAGTTAATTTGAAAAACATTGCCTCATGAGGGAAATTGGTTTTTACATAATGAATACAAGTATAAATGAATAAAATTTTGTTGACAATGTATTGTTTAAAGAAAATTCTGATGGAATTTATATGCGCCTTCACATAATGTATTACTTTCTAAGCATTGTGAATTAAATCATATTAATATTTAGGGCTTAGGGTCAAGGAAGGGTAAAAAATAATATAAACTAGTCGCCAACATTAATCATTTCTTTCTTAAATTATGTTTTGCTTTATGGAACAATCATATTGATTACTCCATTTCCCCACCCTATTATAATGTGGTAACTCTAACATGGAAGTATCAAAATGTTTCCTTTAAACTTTGAATGCAGGGCATCTAACATCTATCAAGAGGTAGTATAACGTCTTGTAATTTAGGGTGTGTGATCATTGAACTTTACTTAACAACTATGATGTCTTCTACTAATGGAATAACCATATTATGATGGTATGTTAACCCATGAGGAGAGATCATGTCACTTTGAAGGATTTTAATTCTAATAGGGGTATTAATAACACCTTGCTTTTACTCGCCTAACAAACCCCCTTTAACAATTTATCTACGATAAATAATAAATAATAAAATTTTGATTATACATGAATGATATGATTATTATTATGATATATTTATATCATTATCATACTTCATTTATCATTGATCTTTTTTCTAAATTTTATTACTTTACATACCTTACAATCTTTAAATTATCTTATTAATCCGATAAATTATTTTATATTAAATTTAGTGACATGTTATTGTACTTGTGATATTCATGATTACATATAGGTCATACAAAAGGTTAATGTTTCTACTAATTGTTAACACAAACGGCGAACAAGTAAAAAAAGAATTATGTCAAAATCCATATGTATTTGTATTCAAATATTACTTAAAAAAAAACATTGGATCGACTTATGTTGAGTGATTGAATTATGATAAAATTGGATGGACCTCCCAAAGCATCCTGATCTACAAATTTGACTTTCTTTTCTAGTTATATTGTTTTAACTCTAAAGGATTCCGTTTTTGAAAAACTAATTCTTGTCCCCAAATTAAATTTTGCAATGAGTTACCCAACTCCTTTTAAGAAATATGGAAAAATCCTCCAATAACTTTGTATGTGAATTAGTTAATAATTTTTTATGATTTATTATTAATGTGTGCACAAATCTTAGTTGGTATATTATTTATTTATTTTTTACTTTTTTTTAAGAGATGCTTCTCCACATTTATGAATGACATTTTTAATAAACTGTCGACATATGTTAGTGCATTTCACTTAGGATAATTCAAACTAAACATAGACCTAGCCAAATGTTGATAACAACCATTTGAATTAACCCCCTGGGCTCAATAGACCATTCATTTATAAAAGAGATACTTGATATTGAGCAGATGTGTCAAAGAATTATCTCTGTCATGGAAATGATTTTTCCATAAAGCATAAGATGAAACCCACTTATATGATCTTCAATTAATGAACTAAAACAACACAATAAGTATGATCTTCACAAATGCTCTAAATAACATAATTAGTTTTAAATATGTAGAATATAGATGGAGAAGCGGTTCCAAATTATGAGAATTATTATTAATTGCATGCAATAAGGGGAGAATTTTCTAATGACCCTAAAATGTAACAATATCAAATAATCATATATATATCCATGTGTGAAAATGGGTGCAATAATCTTCTATATATACTAATTTGTAACTCATTGTTTATGTAGACTCAATACTTTACACACATTTCATGTATTTTTATTTTTATTTTCTTATATGATGCAACATACATCATAAGGAAACCCATCGTGCACTTCTTCTCATTTTGAGGATGGTATCTAGGGTAAATTGGCCAATTCCATTTTTGACAACCTAATACGTTAGGGAGATTGAGTGAGACCCATAATATCTACAAAGGCAGTCAACCTAGTTACTTAACCATGTGATCTCTTGCTTGTAATTCACAACACTCAACCACTAGAACTAACCCACCGAGTTGACATACATTTCATTTAATTATACAAGTGATATGATATATTGGCTAAAGAGGTCACAACATGCAAAACTTGGACTTTTGCAAACTTTCATCCAATAATAGTGTTATACAATGCGCCACTCCTACAACATAAGGCCATGGTGTCGAAATTTGCTTCACATGAAAATGTTTTTTTTTTTCCTTTTTTTTCAAGTGCTCGTGACACAAATCATTATGCCATTGGGCATGCCTTTATGGGTGTTTGGATTAGTGCCATTTTGCATCACAATACAATACAAATAATTAGATGTTGTCATGTTTAGAGTCTCGTTTGCATAGTATTAAAGTCATTTTTGACATATGCTAACATTGTTTTAGAGTTGTAATATTATTGATTATTATTAATTAATTACTAATTATTATGATTTTAAATAATAATAATAATTATTATTATTATTATTAATGGAGTGGACATAAGAATCAAGGATGATGGTGTATCATATTTCTATTTGACAATATTTAATCATATATATACAACTCACCTGACTTAAAGTTTTGATAAAATCTTCTTAATACAATAAATATATTTGAAATACTATAATACTTTCATTATTTATTATTATTATATATCGTATGAACTCTCCTAATCAACCTCACTATCTAAGAACATACTAAAATAATAAGAATTTAATTAATTAAAGAATTATATCATTTATAAATATAATATAATGCACATATATAAGTTAAATAATTTATGTAACTTCTAATTCCTACGAGGTGGCTCCTCCTCATCAATATGGAAGGACACAATAATAATTAT
>JASDQU010689492.1:11437-30667 GCA_032191745.1 Picea mariana | reverse complement strand
TTGGTTTCATCTTCCAATCGCTCTTCACTGGAAGACATGATCTTTGGATGTATAACTACTTGCATGATATGATACAAGGTAAGTACACAAAATTCATGGAATAAAACATATGCATAATTTTACATGAGCGTTGAAACTACATATATGTAATACATCATATGCCATGTGATCATCATCCCATAGTATACTTCTAAGGTTTATTTTTTTTGCACCTAGATTAAGAAGGTAATTATTTTTCTTGCATCTAGATTAAGAAGGTAATTATTGTATTTTATCTTTATACATTATTTTGTGCATTAGTAAACATAATCTAGTCACAATTGCTTATTAGGCTTTAGATGTTCGTAGCCACCACATGAAAAAACAAATTACTTTCAACTTGGTTAAGGTGAACATTGGTTACAATAGAGGCATGGGAATGATGTTTGTACATAATTTTCCTCGAGTTGTTCTCTAAAGTGTGGCATGACTCAAGGTTTTGGATTGATCTAAGACCTTCTCTTCTATTTCACCACAAAATCAACCTCGATGCGCTCTCCATGACAAGGGTGGATATTATGCTTTCCAACATTCTTGTGTCACATTCATCTCATCTCGAGGCCTTTCATTTATTTAGTCACACTTAAATGTACAATAGCAGTGAGTGGGAGTGGCAAGTTACCCACGAGATCTTATATGCATGGTTGTAATATTTGGTGTGGAATAATTTCCAATGCCTCACTCTGGGAGGAATTACAGAAAAGAAATCCCACCTTCTACCCCCTTCTACAACTTTATCTTGCATCCATTTTAAAGTGAATGGTGAATTGTTTCATGAGTTTTAATTTATGGTCCATCGATCGGAAATGTATTTCCTATCCCACCAATCAATGCTATATTTTGGATGATGTCTCTCCATAAAAAAAATATCATCTGATAGAATCTTAACATTACTTAAGATATAGAGACCAATTCTATCTCTTGAGAGTGCACCACATATTATGTTAGGAAGGTTGAGGAATCCTATGATTCATGTGATATCTTAAGATTTGTCTAAATAGTTTATCATGTTTATAGCTAGAGAAAGTAGTATGAAATTGCTCTCTCCTTGGAATTTGTCCATGCTTCTTGGTTTTGGAATATACTCATCTCTTTTCACTATGTGTTTCTTGTTACTAGTTAATGATTTGGGAAGTTTCTAGTATTTTCTGCTTGGAAAAAATATGCAACATTGATTTTTCTCAAGATTTCTCCTATTTGTGATCTGTACATGCTCATGATAATAATATCCAATGGATTTGTACCCACAACAATTGTTAAAGTAAGAGAAATAATTGAATCACTATGTCCTCCTTCATGGTATTCATCCATTGCTTCTAGACTTGGCTTGGTATTCAACATTGTGGTGGTCCATTGTGGTGGTCCATTAACACCATGATTCTCTTAGATCCTCTCATGTCTTTGAATTCATGAACACACGAGCAATCTCTTAACATGGGATATAAGAAGTTTAGGAGTAAGGTGATATTGTAGGTATCATCCTTCTCTTCATCTATAATGGTTTGTATTTAGTTCCATTGTTTACCATCCTCTAAAAAATTGATGTTATTTTGCAAGTTCCAATGAGCTTGGACATTGCCATAAATGGCTTGAGACACATTTGATTTCCAATAAGAAAAAGTTGTTTTGTGTTGGAATTCAAGCATCCCATGATTTGGGCCTCTAACACAACTAAAACTTCCTCCACCACAATGATCTTAGATTAAATTGAAGATGCCAATAGTTCATGATTACATGATGCAATGGTTGTAATCATCTTTGAGACCTTAAATTTACCTAGTAAATAATCTTAATATGTCTTTCTTCGGATGCGTGGGTACATGCATGAGCATATGAATGACTTAAATATGAGAGCTCCTCTTTAGACTGAAGCCAATGCGAGAATTTAGAGTTTATTGCATTTTACCATGTGTGTTTCCCTTTGCTTAACTAGTATAGTTAGCCCCAAGTATTTCTCGGAATGGCATGTAGTATTTAGTGAAAATTGGCTAATTGTGTTTGTAAAGGACACAAAAGGTGAAAATGTCATTTTGATAGACCTAATGTCATTTTGATAGACCTAGATCTTGCAATGGGAGATGGTAGGCTAAAATCTAGAGGTGTAGGAAGATGCATAAAGTTAGATACTATAGCTTTGTTGCCTCATATTTTTTCAAAAGCGCATATGTAAGAGGTGGCATGCATTTTTTAGAGACAGGTTGAGGCTATTGAAAGATAAATTTTACTTGAGAAATGTAATTTTTTCCATTTGGCATGTAGTTTTGATAGTTGGGTGTGCATTTTGGGTATGGGATGTGCGACATAAGATGATATAGCCCCCTTGCCTTATCATCCATCAAGTGTGCATTTATTGTATAGGGCATGCATTTTTCTAATGCATGGTAGACATTTTTCCTCTTTGAAAATTACAAGCATATAACAAACATGATCAATCATGAGAAGTTTTGATTTTTCTCCCAATTAACTTGGGCACCATGATAAGTGTAACATTCTATGTTAAATAAAATTCCATAACCATCACCATCATAACTTGTACTCATATCATCGTACTTGGGCATGTATAGAGTAAGAGGGGGGTTGTAATGCATTTAGAAAGAGGGTTTGAAGGGGCTAATTTACCATTTATTTTTTACTATAAAATAATGATCTTGTTTATTAATATAAATCTAAGTATGACTTAAATTAATGAATTATGGTTTATTTAAGGGAATGATAAAAATAATAATTAATATTTATTTATTAATTAAATTAATTAGGGTTGAGGTTTAGTTTAGTTGTCTAGTTTTCTTGTTTGGGATAAATAGTCTTGCAAGATGAAAAGAAGGAGAAGAGAAACAAGAAAAAGAAGAGGGGGAATAGGAAAAAGAGGGAGAGGAAGAAGATACATAGTATTAAGAGGAGGAGGAGGAGTGGGGAAGAAAAAGTGGGAGAAGAAGAGAAGAGGGAGGAAGAGGGGAAGGAAGAGGAAGGAGAAAGAGAGGGAGAGGGAGAATAAGGAGAAAACAAAGGACAAGAAGAAGAACATGAAGATAAAGAAGGAGAGGGAAAGGAAGAAGAAGAGGGAGAAGTAGTTAATTATAATTGTTAATATTGGTGATTAATTATAATTAATTGTTAGTTTGAAGAACATAATGACTATGATTCTAATTAGTAATTAGTTATAATTGCTAATATTATTAATCAATTATTATTATTATATTTAATTAAATATAATAATAATTATTAGTTGTCAATTGTGTCTAGCTTGGGTGGTTGAGAGGAGAAATCTTATCTTCCCCACCCTGGGTTTAAATCCCACTTGTGACAAGTTCACTCTTCATGAGACAATTGTTGATTGGGGTTGACACAATACCATCAATCTCATTCTTACTTATGGGCTTGAGGGTGGGATGAGATGTCACATGTAAAAAAATTCAATTGGATTTAAATTGGGTGGTTAAGAAAAAAAATTATCCTCCAAACCCATGTTCAAATCTCTCTTATGATACATTGTTTGTCCTTTGTGGGTTGATTGGGGCTAGTAGGTACCAACGATCTTTCTCTCACTTAAGTGCTTGAGGGTGTGACAAGATGTTTCTAAACATTTTGTCAATTGGGTCTAACTCGAGTGGTTGGGAGGAGAAGAGAAGTTGCTATCCTCCCCACTCGGGTTCAAATCCCACTTGTGACATGTTTGCTCTTTATGAGACAATTGTTAATTAGGAATCTTCATGAGCCAATTATTGATTGGGACTGACAAGGTATCAATAATCTCATTCTCACCTATGATCTGAGGGTGGAAGAAGTGGTTACATGCAAACAATTAAAATTAAAAATGTTAATTAATTATTTTGGAAGTACAATTATATGCTTAAACGATTTAGATTCTTATTTGATTTTTTGGCGAGCTTTAAATAATTAATTAATTGTTAAGTCACCCATAACTTAGTACACCTACCCACCTAAACATTACCTAAAATGGGGAAAATAACATCAATAACACACCCAACATATCCAAATAGACACACACCTGCTCATTGTTTTTATTAATTTAATTATAGTTATTATTTATTTTTAATTCATAATCATTATTACTTATTAAATAAAATAAATATATTTTAATATTATTTTATAGTAATTAGTATTAAATAATATTATTAAAATTTAAATGTTTTTTTATTACCTTCATATCCTACCTCTTTTTGTGCTCCTTAAAATACTACAGACTTGGTTCATGCTGTAGATCCAAGACTTTTAAAATCAACCCATTACTCTAATGGACTAAATCCTCACTGGAGAAATTAAAAAAAAATATAGTCTAGTTTAGGACCTTGGATTTAGGCAGTCACATGACACTTTATGGTTGTTTTGCATTGAAACATTGAAGTTTTCCCAAGGAGTATGAAAGTACTTTTTAATGAGTGTGTTTTATTAGTACAAGGGGTGTATTATCTTTTTGTGTTAATGTTTAATTGGACTGAGAGGTTTGCATGACTCTCCTAACTTGTTCAAATCCATGTGTTGCTTAATATAGAAGTACAGGTGACTTACTCATGGGATTTCCTCCCAAGGAAAAACCTCATATGGAAAGTCAAGGGATGCTTCCCCACATTTATAATTCTGCTAGTGTAGACTAGTGCACTTCACCTACGGAGATTCAAACTAGGCACCTGCCAGCAAAGAGCTAGCCAAACAACTAGTGGAGTTATTCCCTTAGGTTGACTTACTTTTAGCATTGTGAGTGCACTTGAAACAAAGAGCTCCCTTATATTTTATCACCTTGGGTAAAACATACTACAACCACTTATTCATATTGTTATAGCTATATTTGGTCCTTTTGATCAAATATTATGGGTTTGACCACTTTCATGCATTCAATTCACTAAAGTGAAGCCCTTTAGGATTAAATTTGAGCCCTTTGTCCTATGCACGTGAACTCTAATGATGAAACTTACCTATAGTGTGCATGTTGCTAATGAGCATCACATGTGCACCTCTAAAATGGCCTAAAAAACAAAATTTGTGCATAATGTATGGACCTTCAGTAGAGATATTGAAGGTCGTACACCTGTGTAGTCTTGATCTTGATCCCCAACTACTTGGAACCACTCATCACCCATATAGATAAGTGGTGTATGGTTGGGTAAGGACACACAAGACCCTCATGTTGATAGAATGTTCCTGTATTTCTAATTATATTTCTTTCCTTACTTCCCTTCTTGAGAGAATTCTGTTAGGATATTTAGACACTTAAGAGTTAGTTAAGATCAACTTGGTCTAATGTATAGTTAGGTAAACATGTGTTTCTTTAGTATGCATTATTATGCATTTGTATTTAGGAAATATGATGACCATGATATGTTCTCGACATAGAGTGATCCAACGAATCATATTCTCCTCGATCTTAACGACTACATTGATCTGTGGCTGGACACCTGATTGGTCCATGGCATCTATTTAAAGAGCATGAAGGGTCATTTGTTGATGATCAATTGTGAGAAACTCTCTTTTATCTCTCTGGTAAATTTTTCTTTTGCATTAATAAATTGCTCCAAGCGACCATGTTGGTTGGGGTTGTGGATGTTTCCCCATCGTGGCTTTACCATGTAAAAACATCAGTGTGTTGATATTTGATCTGGTTGTGTGAGTGGTTACTAAAGGTGTTTGTCCTCTATTGGAATATCTATGTTTTCTAACATGGTATCATAGCACATTTGAAGACTCACTCCCATTGTAGATCGAGATCTTGAAGCCATGTTGTCGCATATATGTTTTCTGCCATTTCCGTACATTTTTGGGCCGAGAGAATAGTTTCGTTCTGTCTGAAGCACTTGTTTCAATTAGGAACACTTTTCATTTCACTCAAAAAGGTTTTCGTTTTCCCAAGGTACAACTATTTCAGTCAGATCTGAATGTATAAAGCTTGAATACGCCCTTTTAAATTTTTACAGAGATAATATTTTGGTTTTCTATTTTCTATTTTTGAGTTGTTTCTCTTTTCGATCTGTGTATGCTCTTTTCCCTTCTCTCTATGCAATCTTGGAAAATCATAAACAGATCGAAAAGGGTTTTCTTGTCTGCGTATGCGCTTTGTTGTGTGCTCTGTGTGATCTTGGTAAATCAGAAACAAAGGAAATTTGCATTTTCTAGGTAAGGTAACCGAGATCTAGCCCTTGTTGTTGAGAAGAATATTTTTTTTGTGTGTGAATGCATGAAAATAAATTTTTGTTGAGCACACACTCCAAGGTCATCTTCCACATCAAAAACAACACTCCCAATCCTCCTTCTTAAGACTATAATGTGTTTTGCACTAGCTCACTTGGTTGAAAGTTACTTTAATTAGTAAGAGGTATTGAGTTCAAGTCTCTTTTTTTGTTACCTTTTTTTTTAAAGTTCATGTATTCATTATAAAGTTCATTTCACTTAATAATAAAAGAGAATCACTATCAAATAACTTTAATATTTTATTTTAAGTTATCTTTTGCATGCATCTTTCATCTACAAAGTAACTTCATTGTAAAAGTGATTCTCACTTATTCTATAAAAGTGGCTCACTTCATAAGTAACTTATTCAAATATGAACTTATATGAACAATTATGAGGAGCATTACCACGTGGACCAACTTCTACTTTCCATGAGGCTCTTTGATTATTGTTTATGACCTTTTTTTTTAAAGGCATAACTTTCACATCCAAAGTCCATTTCCAGTGTCGTTTTTTTCGAAACATCCTATTTTTTTTAGAGTTTTCCATCTAAAACATCAATTTCAGATTTTAATTATATATTCTCTGCATATTTAATATGGCTTATCCAAGTGATCTTTTGCTTACCAATACCAACTACTTCACATGGAAATCCCATATGGAGGATGCATTAAGAAGTAAATTATTGTACCAGATTACACTGGGAAAGGAACATGAATCCACTAATGATGAAAAGAAAGTCAAATGGGCTAATAAGAATGATAAATCACATGGACTAATTGGAGTCTCCATCCCGATTTAAGGTTTCAACTTCAAGGAATTGATGGCCTACACAAAGCTTGGGAAAAACTTGAAGTTGTGTTTGGTAAACAAAATATCATTTGATCCCACTAGATAGAAAATAAGTTAATGACTTTAAGTCCCAATGATTTTCCTTGCATTGAATATTATTTATCTAAGTTCAAAACACTTTGAATTTTATGTATAGACTGCAAAATAGATTTGAAGGAAGACTGATGCATCTATACTATTCTTTCTAAGCTTGGTAGTGCATATTGTGTGTTTGTGTTTACCTTTTATTCCATGAGAGAAGCTCTAGGGAGTGCTTAACAAAATCCCTCTCTTGAGTCTTTTTGTGATGCTTTGGTTAGAGAGCAAGATAAAATTGTGCAACTTGGAGTTATCAACATTGCAGATACCTCCAACAAAGCCTTAGTAGCTCAACGGAAAGATAAATCCAAGAATTCCAAGAAGCAACATCCTCGCCACAACAACAAGCAAAAAAAGGGTCCCAAACCCTCTCAACCAACTTCCGCTCCTAATGGTGACAAAGGAAAAATATCTAAAAGTAAGAAGACTAATAGACATTGCAAATTTTGTGGGAAATATGGTCATGTGGAGTCCAAATGTTTTAAGAAGATGGAACCTTTAGAAGTAGCAATGAAGAAGCACAAGATTAGTATTGATTCTTCTTCTAATTCTAACTCTTATTGTCATGGACATGCATTTTCTTCTTCTAGTTTCTCCTTCAATGTAACTTCTACTTCTTCTTCTAATGAGTGGCTTATTGATTCTAGAACAGCTTATCATATGGCTACAGATAAATCCATCTTTTCTTCTTTAAATGAATGTAACACCAAGAAAATATTTTTTGGTGATGATAGATCTCTTAGTGTTGTAGGGTCTTGAAAAGTTCAGGTAGATAATGGTTATTTCAATGATGTATTATGTGTTCCAAGTCTATCCTGTAACCTTCTATCATTATATCAGATCACTTATTCAGGTGAAGATAAAATTGTAGAGTTTTCACCTCACCAAGTTGTAATTAAGAATTTAAATATCCTGAGCATGCAATCACAACTGGAATTGTTGATGATATTACCAGGTTGTACAAGTTTGACAACTTTGGGTCACCATATTTTCCATCATTTTTTGTTTCTCATAGCGATGACTTGAGAAAAAATTGGCATAAGCGGTTTGGTCATATAAACTATCGCTCATTGCAGCAACTATGTAATCAACAGATGGTGATTGATCTTCCTCTTGTTTATTGGAGAGATGGTGGTTGTTCCAATTTTATTCTTGGAAAACATCATCAGGATGGTTTTGAAAAAAGCACCTCTTGGCATGCCTTGGCCCCTTTACATCTTGTTCATAGTTACTTGTGTGGTCCACTTTCTCTTCCTTGTGTCTTTGACAGATCCTTTAAGAGTTTGGGTTCCAGTAGAATCATCAGACCACCCTTTGGTGAAAAAATAAGAGTACCATCAATCTCGCCAATCAACCTCGCCAAAGACCCAGTTCAACATTAGCGCCATGAACAAATTGAGCTACATGTGAAGTTCATTAGAAAGATCATATGATCGAGTTATTGAAGTGTTAATTTTCACTACAGAAGATCAAGCTGCAGACATTTTCATAAAGTCTCTTACAGAAGTGAAGTTTTCCAAACTTCAATCTATGTTAGGAGTTCAGGAAGTTGTCGTTAAGGGGGGATGGGATATAATGCCTCCTTCCTTCTCTTATTGTGTCACCTTTTTAAATCCTTCAATCCTATCCCAAGTTGTTCTTAAGGGGGGATGTTAGGATATTTATACACTTAGGAGTTAGTTAAGATAAACTTGGTCTAAAGTGTGTTTCCTTAGTATGCATTTGCAATTAGGAAATTCAATGGTCATGATATGTTCCAGACATAGAGTGATCCAACAACTCATATTCTCCTCGATCTTAATGGCTACATGATCTGTGGATTAACACTTGATTGGTCCATGATCTCCATTTAAAGAGCATGGAGAGTCATTTGCAGAATGATTGATTGTGAGAAACTCTTTGTCACTCTATTGTAAATTTTTCTTTTGCATTAATAAATTTCTCCAAGTGGCCACATTGGATGGGGTTGTGGATGTTCCCCACAGGGGTTTTACCATGTAAAAACATCAATGTGTTGATCTTTGATCTGGTTGTATGAGTGGCTAGTTAAGGTGTTCGTCCTCTTTTGGAATACGTGTGTTGTCGAACAAATTCTCCTAATTCTCCAAGTTTGATTAGACCTTATGTAGTTCTTTTGAATCATGTTTGAGTCTTCTACCAAAGTAAGGTCTCATCCATGTTGTAAATAGGAGGTATTAAGGATGAGGTTGGGGGACATCAAGCTTGGGTGATGAAGGTTCCACAATGGATTTAGGTATCATATTCTATTTTAATCATTATTAAAGAAAATTGACCTCTCTTCTTCCCTCCCCCCCCCCCAACTTCCTTTGCATTATTAATGCTTATTATAATTTGAAACTGTGGATACTTTTTAACTTGAAAGTTATTTCATGGTTTTTTATTATGCAATTTACTTTATTTGATTGAAATGCTTATCATGGAATGAGAAAGGTGTTGTTTGTGTTGATTCTTTGGTATCATTAGGAGGCATTTATGCTTGTGGAGTGTGGTGAGAATACCTCCCTTGCTAAGAGGGAGTGCTGATTTTTGTAGCTCCGGGCAGGTATTCTCACATGACCCTAGGTGTCGAGCATGTGGGAATCGTCGTGGGAACCACATCACACTTTTGGTTTGGTGAAAAACCCCTTGGATTTGAGAGGGGGATTCATGGGTTTGGTGATGGGATTTGTGGGCTTATGTTGGGGCTTCACACCCACAAGGAAAGCCCAATTTGATGTCGACTTGTGGAAGGGATTCTATGGTGACCCCTAAGGATTGTATTTAAAGGAGATATGTCATTGTGACATTACACATCATGTAGATAATGTGTGGAGACATGATGGAGCTAGCATAAGTGAGTATGCACTTGTGCTAGGAGGATTGGTGATATCAGCAAAGGGAAAGTCTACAAGGTGGTGAATCTGGCCCCGAAGAGAGAAGTGAAGAAGCTCACATGTGTGGAGTGAATTTTTAGTACAATATGCGGTTTGCAGGAGGACGAAGCACATATATATGTGGGTTGCAAAAGGATGAATCACGCATAGGGTATACGTAGATTGCACTAGAGAAAACAACATATACATGCGGCTTTCTAGTAAGGTGAATCACGCATCTTATTTTCTGGGCATGTACAGATCGATACAGGATGACAGGTGATTTCATAAGGCTGTATAGGTGGTCTACAAAATATTCGTGGGAAGAGGATATTTTCATAATATTGTTGAGGTTTGGTTTTTTAATTTGTATAAGTATTGGAGAACAATATTGTTCTTAGTTTTGGTGACTTTGGAGGACAAGGTTGTCCTCAAATTTTGGTGATATTGTATTGGCTGGGAGGGATGGTTTTTCCCTCTGGATTTCTGATGATAACAAGATCACATAATTGAAATTTGTGCCTCTTTTGTATTGATGACTCATCTATGATATTTGTGTTTCCACTGGATATGTTTTCAGTCAATAATATCAGTGTAAAGTTGTTTAGTAATAACAACTAGGGTTTTGTTGTTAGATCATTTGGAAGCAATTTTCAGACATGAAATTAGTCACATAGAGTTTCATGTGAAAATTGACATGGTATCAGAGCTTGGGATCTGAAGAGAAGGGGATAATATTGAGACACATTGTTGATACAACACTGGAAGAGTGTTGTTCTTGTTTCGGGCAGGTCACATGTGATAGCTCTAAGAGGGAGCTACAGTGACAGTTGTAGGTGGCAACAGGTTAGATGGTCTCTAGTTTGAGACATGGAGTAGACCATCCAAATGAGGAGTTGTGGGATATTTCAATTCCTTGGTGTGGCAAGTTGGAAGTTTTGGTGGATTGGTGGAGAGCCCTGATCACAATAGTATGTTGTGTGGAAGATTTACAACTTTGTGGGTGGACTTCCAATGATTTTTCATGGTGAATGGGTGTAGCTCAGGTGCTTTGCAACAGATGAGATGGATTTAGATGTTTGTAAAGTTGATGAGATAGAGTCATCATCATGCCAGAGAGTTTCACATTATCGAGGTATGACAATGTATGTGGTATTTGACCTAAGAGGATGAGGACATTTGTAGATATGATTTGTAGAGGTCTAGAGTGGACTAGGATGAGTGTTCAACCACAGCTTGGGACTGTTCAGATGAGGATACATGTTCAGTGCAGTGTATGCACAGAGAGTTTTGTAAATTGGATGATGGACTTGGGCATAATTTCATTGGATGGTCATGACTTGGGTGAGCATGAGTCTTGTGTTGGAGGATTACATGGTTCTTATCCAATGAGATCCACCAACACATGACATGGGCACAAGATTTATTCATGAGTTTCATAGTGTTTGAATCAGGTGTGCACGAGGATCTTGGTAGGAGGACCAGATATGAAGTACAAGGATCTGGAGCAATGGTATTCCAGATGGATTTAGGGGTGTGATGCGAGTGGAAATGTGTTATGGGTTCCAGGAGTGTGTTCTCAGAATCAACGATTGAGGAGAAGGATTATGCCATGTTTTTATGGGATTGATAAGTGGTATTGGATGCCTAGAGGATCTATCTTCAGATAAGTAGTGGTTCTCGGAGTTAGAGAGGGCTAGTCTATGTAGAGTGTGATCAATAGGAGAAGAGAGACAGATGAGGAGGAGCAGGTGGCTCCACTAGTGGTGAGGTAGGTGGCCCCACCTGTAGCACAAAGGGAGAAGGTAGCTCTACCAGTGGTGAGGCAGGTGGCCCCACCGGTAGAACAGGTACATAGGGAGCAGGTAGCCCCACTGGTGGTAAAGGCTCATAGGGAGCCAAAGTTCAGAGGGAGTCAACCCTCAATATTCAGTGGAGAGGAGCAGCCTCTCAGAACTGTGCAGAGGACAATGGAAAAGGAGAAGGTATCTCTAGAGGTTGTTAAGACTCAAGGGAGTCCAAATTCATATGAATTCAGTGGATTTAGAGGGAGTATGACTTCAGAGGGAGTTAATAGTCTTAGAGGGAGAGACAACCATTCAAAGGGAGTCCACATTCAGGTCTATTATCGCACAAATTGTAGGTTGGAAAAATCCCAACCCAATCCACAAGTAGGAAAGAACTACATGAGCGTGTACCCATTGTCACCTTATATAAACCTCCCCTCACTTTATTGGAGGAGAAATCCTACACAAGAGGGGAATCCCGAGTGACCCTAGGGTGAATGAGATGGAAAGTGCAGAGGTGAAAGATGATACCCCTATAGGTCAATCTATGAGATGGAATATGGCTTGGAAACAAGTCTTGGTGATGGTTAATGGTTTCCAAATGCTTGAGTACCTGCAAAAGATAGTTACACCTGCCCAAGACAAGAGAAATACAAGTATACAAGCCCAATATTCCAATGGACAAGAAAGTGAAGCCTGTTGTCCTAAATTACAACATTAAAAAATGTATATATCAGCAATGAAATCAATTAATTACTACAGAAATAACCATCAATATTTTCAAATAATTATTGGAGAATGAAGCACTAGACCAATCAATAACTTTCTAATACCGAAGCACTAAACTAATAGATAACTTTCCAATACTGAAGCACACACTTTGATGGTGAAAGAAGGATGTTATCTAGTGTTTTCAGAGAATAATTTTAACATCCAAGTGGTTGTACCAAATATTTTCTACAACAACAAGTTTCAACCATGAAAAATAGCAAGTTATCCAAAAAAAAATTAACCAGTAAGCAGTAGAATGTTAATAATGGCTTACAAGCGAATTTCCACGATTGAAATGCAAGTAAAAGTAAGAAATAGAGTATGTTTTTATTTAGCCCTAATGGTTGTATATTTTTATTGATTACAATTCAAAAACTAATAAACCAATCAAGATGCCTTAGTGGCCTTAGAAAGCTTAAGACACCAAGAAAATATTCCAACTTGAACAAGATCAATATCTCTCAAAATCATGTTTACCAATGAAAGTAATTTTTTTCTCCAATGAAATAAATGATTAGTGCCTTGACAAATGGGTTATGGAGTCTTCTTGTATTAGGTTACACCTACTAATTCTCAAGGGGTGTAATCCATTTTACTCCCTTGAGCAAGTAACCCTAACAAGGTAAAGTCTAGGAAGGTGTAAGCCCTTTTACTCCTCCTAACAACCTTTGCAATAACCTTCTCAACCAACAATAATGATAAAACTTGGTGGATGGTATATGCCCTTATATTCCTCCAAGGCTCTAGCTAATAAAAACCATGGAACAAGAAATAAGAGCTAACAAATGCAGATTTTCCTTACCAATTCCAAGAGCATGCAAGAAAAACCCCTAGTTTACCAAGTATCTTTCATTACCATAGCAAGAGAAAAATCCTCCAAGAGCTAATGCACCAAATTACTCCATAAGACAAGTGATAAACCATAGCATAAGAGAGAGAGTGCGTGATTTTTCCCGAGAGGGGCACAAATTTCAGTCAAATATCTCTTCTACAAGTGAGAGAGTCGTGTTAAAATGAAATGAATATAATCCTTATTTATACAAAAACTCCTAAAAGTGTTTTTCCACATAGGTTAGGGTAAACCAGCAAATAAGGGAGTCATTCTCCCTTTATTTTTCCCCTTTACATAGTAATATTAAATTTAACTTTAAAAATGCACATAAAAAACCCTAAAAGGTGACGTCAACCCTCTCTTAGGTGAGACGTTTTGACACTTTAGCAAGTCGTTGAGAAAAGGGAGGAGGTCATTGGGCCTCCTAAGTCTCTTTATTCATGCGCTAGGTTCATCTTTATGATGCAAAGGGTATTCCTCCTCCAAAAATTCCAACTATCCATCGAAACAACATCATCACCACCAAAACCCTAGACCTAGGGTGACATGAAGCCCTCCAAAGTGACGTTTTGTCCTCCAAAGGAAATTCATTGGGCTTGTAAAGGCTAGGTAAGGTCCTCCATGGTGTCTTCCTTTTCCTCCAAATGAAACATTCATCTTCTATATCGCCCCAAGGTGTGGACCATGGCATCCAACCTGTGGACTTCTTGACCCAATGAAGGCCCAATTTAGGCTTGTTCCTCCAAAACATCCATCAACAAGGTCCTGCAAACATAGACAAGTGCACCCTCCAATGATCTCAAGTCAAAGCATCATGGAAAGTAAAATCACATTTAATACAAGAGCCATCTAAGCATTTACATCAAAAACTACCTCATCAAATTAAACAAGTGCTCAAAGACCCTATGAAATTTTCCAAGTTTAGGTATGGGAGGGTTGACAAGGTGACCTATTGGGTGAATCACTCCTCAAGTCAAGGATTTTTTCCTAGGTGGAACCCTCTCTAATTCATGTGGAGAAGATGAAGTGGATAGGGGAAAGACTTTTTGGGCATGGGGTTCATGACATACAAGAATTCATAGTGTCTCATTTATGGGTGCCTTTGTAGAGGGTATGTTGCACCTTCGTTTTCAATGCATCCTTTTTGCAAGACCATATATTTTCCATTAATTAATTAAGGTCCAAAACAACTAGGTACTCCCTATGGGTAAAATAAAGCTTGGCAGGAAGTACCAATGTGTCACTTGAAAGGAGAGGTACACATAGTGCCATGGGGGTAAATCAAAGCTTGTAACACACTTGTGTAGATCCCTCGACAAGAGGGACATTTATGTATATGTGTATTTTCTTTTGCAGGTCTTTGATTTTTTTAGGAGAAGCGTTTCATTGTTCTCAAGACCTCTTTGGGATAGAATCTTGAAGGTTTGGATTTTATCTTTTTCCATCTACATTCCCTCTGGGCCTTCATCCCCTTCTTCCCATGAAATGAGGTACAATCCCTTCTTGGGTCAGTGCACCAGAAAATCCAAAAAGATAAGGAGATGTGGGGATGAAGTGTGGAAAATGATAAGTATGATCAAGAATGGCACTATGAATTGTCAAGGGGACCTCCCAGTAGTAAGCCCATCCCTAAGGGTGATCCATATTTAGGAGCGGAATGAACTGATTAATAGATTGAATACAATAAACACAGAGATAGGAAGAATAACACAAATATCCAGTGAACAATATCTTCTATTAAATAATGAAATAGGCTGAAACTGTAAAACTACAAAACTGAAAATTGCTCGAATGGTGGTAGCTATCTCTAAGAAGAGATGTGGATGTTATGTGCATCCGTCTGATCAGAATGGATTACAATGAGGCTCCAACGACCCTTTTCATATTACTCATGAATTCCAAAACCCTAGACATCCAAAAACCTAACCCTAGAAGATGAAACGCCAAAACTCATGTGGGCCCTATGGGTAAGTTGGTGTAATTTGGTACCTCAACTTCCTAGGGTCATAAATTTTGCATACGACCTCTGTTTTAGGCGCATGATAGCCCGTTGGAAAGGTATTTCAAATAAATACACATTTCACCATCAAACTTTGACTTCGTCTACAATATAATTATGGCGACTCAAGAAAACAGCGTTTAGGGTCCCAAAACAGTCCTGGAAGTACAACAAGATGTGCTAACATGAAAACATACAAAATAAGCCAGTTGGATTAGGTGAGAGGCCACTTGTATACACCTGGAGAATGTGGGAGGCCTCAGACAGGCCCAAAAGTGTAGAACTCACAATTATAAAGTAGTACAGAAAGACATGTTGAATCAAAAACAAACACGAAAAGCCAGTTGGAATAGGTGGGTTCCCACCAATATCCACTTGGATCAATCCTCCCCCCTTAGGAATAAATGGTCTCCATTGCGTTGAGTTCCCCCATCAGGTGAGGAAACTTCTGCTGGATTTGGCCCCGGGTGAGCCACTTGCCTTGGTGTAGGAGTTGCCCTGCCTTGACAACCCGATAAATCTAGATCCGTTGTTGGCGACTGCCCTTGACCTATGTGTCCACTATTTGATCGGTGGATGCTTGTTCCATGTAGTCAGGGTTGAGCTCTATTGGTGTCAATTGTTCGGTGATCTCAGAGGTGTCCAATAATGGTGGAAAATATGGCCGAAGGAGGTCCACATTGAATACTGGATGTATACCAAGGAAGGGTGGAGTGTTGAGCTCAAAAACATTTCTACCCACAGCCTTGGTGATAGTGTAATGCCCATAACAAAGTGGGTGAAGATTACGATGGGGCCCGATCAAATGTTGCTTCTATAAATGTAACCAAACTTTTTCGCCAACCTGAAAATGGTGTGGTACCCTGTGTTTATCATGGTGTTGCTTGTACTTAGCATCGGATTTCTGCAAAATCTTATGGATCTGTTGGCAGATGTACTGAATCCGCTCAATTAATATGGTGGCTCTGTCGATTGTAGATTGATCAAGGAATAGGATGTATGTGATTTGGCAAGAGGAAGTGCAACATCAATGGGTCCCAAGGGTTGGTATCCCAGACCCCCCTGAAATGGGTTATGGGCAGTGGAACTATGGAGATCCCTATTGTAACTATGTTGGACATATGGGAGACTCTCATCCCATGTACGGGGATGCTTAGAATTGTACATGTGCAGGATGTGCACAGTCATTTGATTGACAACCTCAGTTTGTCCATCGATTTGGGGGTGAAAAGAAGTGGATTTTGTGATCTTGGTGTCCAACAGAGACCAGAGACTCGACCAAAAGGTGCTAAGGAACTTGATGTCTCGGTCAAAGATGATGGTATGTGGTGTACCAAAGTGAACTCAAACTCGTTCGAAGAATATCTTGGCAGTATCTGCCACTGTGACATTCTTCTTACAAGTTGTGAGGATGGCCATCTTCAAAAACCGATCAAGAACCACAAACATGTTGTCATTTCTGTGCTTGGTGGATGACAAACCAGACATGTAATCCATGGGGATGGATTCTAACTACTTCTCGGGAATAGGAAGAGGGGTGTATAAGCCTTGCTTCTTGATGTTCATCTTGGAAATGGCACAGGAAGTGCACAATATGATATACTTGCTGACGTCCTGTCGAAGTTTGGGCCAATAAAAAAAATTCTGAAGAACGACCACAATTTTCTCTATGCCAAAATGTCCTGCCACCCGACTGTAGTGGGCTTCCCAAATCAACTTCACACACTCACTTGTAGGAACATAGAGATGGCCCAAGTGGCATAAGAGTATATCCTGAATGTGAAAATCAGTGGCAGTGGTGCATGTACCTAAGAGATGATATGTGGTGGCGAAGTCTGGATCTTGCTGGTAAAGTTGGGGCCACTCTGATGTTTCATGTCCACAGGGATGGAGCACAGTGGTAAGTGTAGCCATAGGAGGTCGACTAAAGCATTCAACGACACAATTGGAGATACATGTCTTATACTTGATGTTGAGATGGAACGGTTTCATGTAGGTGGACCATTTCTGATGGTGGTTGTTCTGCAATTTCCCCTTTGTCTGTATGAACTGCATAGGCTTGTGATCAGTGTGTATGATCATCTATGTCCCCAGAATGTAATGTTTCCATTGACAGTAGGCTTGTATAATGGAATATATTTCCCTATCATAGGTGGGGAATTTTCGGACAGTATTGGAGAGTGTCTCATTATGGTATGCCACTGGATGCCTGTGTTGAGTGAGAACTGTGCCCAAAGCATAGTCAGATGCATCAGTCTCAATCTCGAATGGTTGTTGCAGATCAGGCAAGGAGAGTACTGGAGATGAGAACAAATGATGTTTCAGATCTTCGAATGCTCGTTGCTTCTCCTTCCCCCACATGAAATTGGCCCTACCACCGCCCTTGGTCACCTGGCTGAGGGCCCATGCAATATGGGAGAATCCCAACACGAACCGTCGGTAAAAATTGGCGAGTCCCANTTGGATATTAGTTGGATCAACATGTACCCCATGCTCATCAACAATGTAGCCCAGGTATTGGACCATGTTCATGCCAAAAGAGCATTTTTCCAAGTTGGCATAAAGCTTGTGTTGTCACAGAGTGCTCAAAACCTGTTGAATATGTCGCATGTGCTCCTCCCACGTTCTCTTGAATATGAGGATGTCATCCAAATACACTTCCACAAAGGAGTTGATGAAGGGTCTCAATACATCATCCATCAACCGCATGAAAGTGGTTGGTGCATTTTTTAAGCCCAAGGGCATGACTAGCCATTCATAGAGACCTTCTTTAGACTTGAAGGTTTTCTTCCAGACATTAGTTGGTTCGATGGAAACATGGTGGTAGCAAGAATTCAGGTCAATGTTGTTGAAGAACTTTTCCCCCTTGAGTTGGTCAAGAAGCTCATCAATCCTGGGAATGGGGTAGCGGTTCCTGACTGTGATTTTTTTTAAGGCTTTGTAATCAATTCAGAGTTGATAATTCCCATCCTTCTTCTACACCATTACAATCAGGCTTCCGCAAGGGGAGGAGTTGGGTCTGATGTACCCCTTTTGAAGAAGCTCTTGGATATGACGCATGATTTCATAGAGGTATCGGAGGTCAGATTAATTGGATGTTTGACATGGCAGTGTGTCGGTACCCCTGTAGGTGAGACAAAGATGTCTCTGTATTCTTCCACTATCCTGTCCACTTGCTTCTGCTGCAAAGAGAGACATTGTGCAGAGGCCACGGATGTGGCGACGACCCTCTGCTTACTGTGAGAACATATCACAAAGAAGATGAATTTTTGGGTATATGTTATATTCTTTGCATGTGTGTGTGAGGGCGCGTCAGGTTCGATAACTGCGTCTGACGATCCCTCTAGTAGCTATTTTTAGGGTGCGGGTTTTGCTATTTTTAGCGGTTTTCTAAATTAATCTCGGATTAAGTTATTAGGGTTTTGGTATCTAAGGAATACCTAAAACCATTGTATATATTGTATTTTTAATGGTGAAATTTGATATAATGAATATAAGAAAGGTTTTCCCCTGTTGAGGGTTTCCAGTATAAATCTATGTGTACAATGTGAATGAGCCATTGTTTAATTTATGTTTTTCTTAAGAATCTATATGCATTGCTTTACTTCGCATGTTTAAAACTTACATGTGGTATTAGAGCTCGTTTTTGGCTTCAGAGGGATGCCTTTGTTGTTGAGTGTTTAGCTCGGTCTTGACAGAACAAGTTTATCTTGGGTCTGTGATAAACCTGGGTTTAGTGGGAGCTTTTGCAGTGGAGATTCGAGTATAGAAAGAGGAATGGTGAGCTCATCTAGAATCGAGATAGAGAAGTTCAAT
>JASDQU010689489.1:0-38606 GCA_032191745.1 Picea mariana | reverse complement strand
AATTGTTTAATTATAAGTTGAAAAAGGTTTTTAAATTGTACTTAATAATGATTCACCCCCCTCTCAGTATCAACAGATCCTATGTGACAACCAGAGCTGCATAAAGATGACAGAGAATCCTGTATTTCATGAAAAGTCGAAGCACATAGAGATCCGATATCATTACATCCGTGACATGGTGTAGAGAGGAGCCATAAAGCTCCAATATGTTAGCAGGGATGAACAGGTTGCAGATGTGTTGACCAAGCCTCTATCTTGTGTAAAGTTTGAGCACTTTCGAGATAATCTTGGTATAGTCCGAAAGGACCTCCCTCGAAAGGGGGAGTAGTGTTGTGTTGAGATATATATAGTACTGTGCTTCCAACCTCATCGCCGTGACGTAAAGCCAGTCTAGTTGTTGTGTTGAGATATGCCTAGTACTGCCCTTCTAGCGTCATCGATGTGACGTAAAGCCAATCTAGTTGTTGTGTTGAGATGTGCCTAGTACTGTGCTTCCATCTTAACCACTGTGATATAAAGCTAGTCTAGTTGTTGTGTTGAGATGTGCCTAGTACTGTGCTTCCAGCTTAACCATTGTGATGTAAAGCAAGTCTAGTTTTCGTGTTGAGATATGTCTAGCACTGTGCTTGCAGCTTAATTATTGTGACGTAAAGCCAGTCTAGTACCTTGCTTCTAGCTTTATAGTTGTGACGAAAAGAGGGATGAGTACCTTTCTTCCAGCTTTATAGCTGTGACGAAAAGCAAGATGAGTACCATGCTTCTAGCTTAATTTCTATGATGAAAAGCAAGACGAGTACCATGCTTCCAGCTTGATTGTTGTGACGAAAAGAAATATGAGTACTGTGCTTCTAGCTTGATTGCTGTGATGAAAATCAAGACGAGTACTGTGCTTCCAACTTGATTGTTGTGATGAAAAACAAGATGAGTATTGTGCTTCCAGCTTGATTGTTGTGACAAAAAGCAAGACGAGTAATATGCTTCCAGCTTGATAGCTATGCCGTAAAGCCAGTCCAGTATTGTGATTCCAACTTAATTGTTGTATAGTGTGCCAGCCTTGTGCTATGATGATGAGCCAGCCTCGTGCTGTGATGATGTGACCAACCTCATGCTGTGATAATGATGTATTAGTTTTATACTAATCCATATTAATGCAGATGATGATTTCATTCCTTTGAGAATGACGATGTTGCCGATGAGAAATTTTTTTGATGATTTATATATACACCAGTCAGTGTTCCAAGATGATATTGATGATGCTATCCTCTCACCCACCTGATGTTGTTGATGATGCTATCCTCTCTCTCTCCTGATGCTGTTGTAGAATACCCTTCTTTTTAAGGGGGAGTGTTGAAATAATGTAACTGCAAAGTGTATTCTAATTATTATTGTGGTATTATTCATTAGATCAATCCCCTATTGTGGATTGATCATGTTGACTATTGTAAAAGACCAAATGCCCTTTTGCGGATTGGTTAAAGTATAATTGTAATAGGAAGAATATTAAAATGGTCCCAAAATATATCAAAGGTGGTTATAACCACCCATAAGAAGAAGTCGGCCCTTCCAGTGAAGACACACTTCCACACGTGCGAGAATTGTATAAATAAGGAGGCTAGAACCTCACTTAGACAGACACTCACTTGTTCATTGAGGAGCAAGTTTCGGAGCTGCAATTGGAGAGAGAGAGAGAGAGAGAGAGAGAGAGAGAGAGAGAGAGAGAGAGTNTTGGCTATCTATAATAAGGAAGTTTTGTTGGATTTTCTCCCCCATGAGGGTTTCCCAGGATAAATGATGTGTCTCTTGTGATTGTGTATTTCTAAGTGATCCTATCTTATGCTATTGTTATCTATTGAAATGCAAAGAACTCTAATAATAGCTTAAAGCTTAACAATTACCAGGACCTAGGACATGGAGGACACTGTGCCCAAGAAGGCACCAATAAAACCCTTTATTCCATAAAATGGTATGGGGATGAAACCCTTCCAGAAGCCATGGACAGGGAAGGATAGGATAGATTAGGAGACTCAGAAGGAGTTGAGGACGAATAAGATTTGAGTTAGATGCAACACACCTTAGGAACTGGGTCACAGATGTATGTTCAAAGGGAAAGTACATTACATAGAGGTTCTTTCTGATGATTATGATGATGATGAGGATGAGACAACTCATGTGCAAGGAAATGGATAGAGAAATGAGGATCGACCACACCTTGAGCAAGTGCAGTTGCAGAAAGGTGTCAAGGGAGTAACCATTTCCACACGGGGTTCCCAAATACTACATCTTTAGGTTCATAGGCATTTTGCAGAGGCACATAGGTACAACATTGATTGATGGTGGGGCCACCCACAACTTCATTGATGCAACACTTGTCACTAGGAGACACATCCATATGGAGGACTTCAAGGGGTTCAACATAGTATTAGAAGATGGGTACAACATGCCATGTATTCAGAGGATCATGGGATTGGATGTAACATTGGGAAAATATACATTGACCAATGACTTTTATGTGGTGTATTTGGCAGACACCCATGTGGTGCTAGGTGTCTAGTGGTTGTATTTGTTGGGAGATATCCACATGAACTATCAGAACATGGGGATGGAGTTCAAGGACAAGGAAGGTCAGAGATTCATTGTTAGAGGTATGTCGATAGGAGTTCCTAGGATTGTGTCAAACAAACGCATGGAGGCTATTTTTAGACATGGGGACGTGGCTTTCACAACATAGTGTTTGATCACCATGCATAAGCCATCACAGGACTGCCAACACTATCATGTGGACATCCAGGTGATACTTGCGAAATAAGACAAAGTGTTTGGACCAATACCAGTGGGGAGACCCACTGACAGAGGATTTGAGCACGTCATTGAGTTAGAGGAGGGTGCAAAGATCATGATCACCACACCCTATAGACATCCGAAGAAGTTAAGGATGAGATACATAAGTACATACATGAGTTTTTGGATATAGGGCACATCAATCCTAGCTCTATTCCATTCGCTTCTTTAGTAATATTGGTGAAGAAGAAGGATGGAACGATGAGGATGTGCATTGACTATAGAGAACTGAACAAGAAGACCATAAAAAACAGGTACCCCATACCGAATATTGATGAGCTAAATGATGAGTTGCATGAGGCTATGTACTTTTCAAAGATTTATATTCGATCAAGGTACCATCAAATCTGGGTCAGAGAGGAGGACATCCAAAAAACAACCTTCAAATGTTATTATGTGAACTATGAGTTTCTATTCATGCCCTTTAGGTTGACTAACACACCAACTAACTTCCAGTGATCTATGAACCATATCTTCAACAAGAAGTTGAGGAATCTCTTACTGGTGTTCTTTGATGATATACTAATCTACAATAGGATTTGGGAGGAGCATCCGAGACATGTTGATGAGATTCTCAACATCATGGAGGAGAAGTCACTATTTTCCAAGGAGGAAAAGTGTGAGATTGGGCTGATATAGATTCTCTATCTGGAGCATGTGATTGGTGTTAAGGGAGTATAAGTGCATCAAGAGAAGATCCAAGCGATATTAGATTGGCCCACACCCAGATCCATTAGAGATTTGCGGGGGTTCTTTGAGTTGTGAAACTACTATAGGATCTTTGTGAAAGGTTTTTCACAACTTGGTGTTTCGTTGATGGATCTCACCAAGAAGGGTGCATTCAAATGGTCAGAGGAGGAACGAGAAACATTTGATAGGATGAAGAAGGTAATGAGTACTTTCCTAGTGTTAGCGCTTCCATACTTCTCTCAGCCATTTGTATTGGAGTGTGATGCATTCAGAGAGGGGATAGGTGTAATGTTGATGCAAAATAGACATTCCATATATTTTTAGAGAAGGAAGCTGAGGGATCCAAAGAGGCTCAACCCATTTTACGATAAGAATATGTTAGCCATCATGCATGCATTGGACAAGTTTAGACAGTACCTGGTTGGAGGAAAATTTGTGGTGTGGATCGACCGCAACATATTGAGGTATTTCTTAGAGTATAAAGAGTTAAGTGAGAGGCAACATAAATGGGTAAGTAAGGTATAGGCGTATGAATTTGAAATTGAGTATGTCAAGGGAAATAATAATGTAGTTGCAAATTCTCTTTCCAAGATCCCTGCAACCTTCTCCATGATAGAGATGTCAGTAGATTGGAAGTTCATTCTCTCGGTGGATCACTCCAAGAACACATTCGTCTGTGAGATGATTGAGGGTATTATTTAGGATAATAGATATAGAGTAGTGGATGAAATCATATAATACAAGGATATGATTTATCATGTTCCTGGGTCCACACTCAAGGATAAGATTCTAAGGGAAGTATGTGACGCGTCGTTGGCAGGGAACCCAAGGTATCCGAAGATTTTCAAGCATATGAGGGAGAGATTATCTTAGAAGGGTCTCAAGGAGGATGTACTACGATACTTGAGAGAGCATATGACTTGTCAGTAGAACAAGTCACAAATTACACATCCTGCAAGTTTGCTTTAGTTGTTACCCATTCCAAAACAAAAGTGGGAGAGTATTTCCATGGAATTCATTATAGGGTTGCCAAAGGTACAGGGTAGGTACTGTATCTACATGGTGGTGGAAATGTTGACCAAGTACTCCCACTTCATTTCCATTCCTTCAAAGTATATTGCATTTTAGGTGGCAAATATATTCTTACGAGAGGTGTTCATATTACATGGTCTTCCGAGATACATAGTCAGTGACCAAGACAACAAGTTTCTCAATGCATTTTGGAAGAATTTGTGCAGTTTATCAGGGACAAAGTTGACACCTAGTACCATCTATCATCCTCAAATAGATGGGCAGACAAAGACCGTGAAAAAGTGGATTTAGGGATACCTGTGAAACTAAGTGTTAGGACAACAGAGGGCATGTATAAAGTGGTTTCATCTTGGGGATCACTGCTATAATACAACTTATCACATGTCCATTGAGGTGATCCCATTTAAGGAATTGTATGGCCATGACGCCCCATCATTTGTGGATTTAGAAATTGGGGAGAGAAAGGATCCCAAGGCATTGTATGGATACGACATCCCATCATTTGTGGATTTGGAATTTAGGGAGAGTAGGGCTCCCAAGGAAAAATATTGGTTACAAGAGAGCCATGACATCTCGAGAGTCTTGAAGGAGAACTTGCAGGTCACCCATAATCAACAGAATATGTATGTAAATAGGCACAGGGTAGAGCACAACTTTGAGGTTGGGAACTTATTCTTTCTCAGGGTACAACCTTATGGAAAGTCTTCACTCAAGAAGAGTGGTGAAAAGAAGCTAAATCCTTGTTTCCATGGACCATATAGGGGGATTAGGAGAGTTGGAGAAGTGGCACATGAGTTGCAGTTTCCAGAGGGTATCAATATCCACAACGTCTTCCATGTATCTTGCCTCAAGAAGGTGTTGGGACAACATGTAACCACTTCGACAAACCTTCCTCCATTGGATGAGGAAGGGAAGTTGGTCTTGACTCTGAAAAATATCATTGATGTTAGAGAGAGGAGGATGAGGTGTAGAGTGATTCGGGAGTACCTGGTTGGATTGAGATATTTTCCCACAAAAGATGCCGCCTGGGAGGGAGAGCATACTTTACAACATTCTGGTTTGGAGTTGCTTGAGGACAAGCAATCTCAGTAAGGGAGGAATGTAATGTCCCCCTCCATATAACCATTACAGGGGGATGACTTAGTAGCCTATATGACTCATGTAGGATATAGTCAGTGGAGGAAAAGGGAGTCAAGGAGGTTTATTCAATGTCACTTAGCTAATAGAGATTATATTTCTAAAGTGACATTTAATAAAAGGTTAATAGATTATTAATTACTTAAACATTAAAAGTGACTTTTAATGTTTAAGGGAAAAGGTCATATTTGGTCAAAAAAAGGGAAAGTTCTAGAGGGCATGGAAGAAGAATAAAAGGAAGGGTAGAGATTTACTTTGGCATTGTGATTTGATATCTTATTTGGAGTGCTCTTGGAGCCAAGGTTTTCATTCGGGTTTTGGAAAAACCCTTCCATTTTAGTTTGGTTTCGGTGGTGCAATATCCACCTTAGCTAGACAAAGAAGGGAATCCATTCAGGAATTCCATTAGAGTTTCATCTTGTAAGTTGTCTTTAGTATTTCGGTACATCGATTTTCTTGGGAAGATTGTGGGTATTCTTGGAGGGAAGATTTATCCTTTATGCAAGGCCATGGAGACTTGTAGCAACTGTGAGAGATTTTGGGGAGACTTGTAGTGCCTAGGAGGATCGCTAGAGGATTCTAGGAGGGCCAAAACCCTTCCTAATGGATGGAACCTATATAATAGGGTGTTGTGGGGAACTAGAAGAGCGATAAATCCCATTTTTGGAAGTTGCATGTGTTAGAAGAGGGTTGTAATCCCATTGGAGGAGGTTGTGCGGGTTTGAGAGGGTTTTGGAGAGGGTCGAAAGCCCCAATTGTAGAGCCGTGGGAGATTCAGCGAGGGCGCGAGGGTTGCAATAGGCCAAGTGGTCATCTCTTGGTGCTTAGGTGGTCCAATTTCCCCTTGGATACAATCCTCCACAACTATTTGAGGAGACAGAGGCATTATTACAGGTTTTGGATTACCTATTATGTGTTTTCATAGTTGTATTGTATCTCCTATAACAACCACTAGATATTGTATTATTGTTGGTGTTTCCATCCATAATAAAAATGCCTACATTCTCTCTTCTACTTCATGAGTTTATTGGATACATGTAATATGTTTGAAATAATGTCTAGTGTTGGAATACATGCAAAATCTTTGTAAAAAGTTTTCAACCAACATCAAACATTGTGAAAACTCATCATAAACCATATTATCCTACCCTAGAATAATTGGGTATATTACATAGGGGTTGAGTTGAATGGGCATGTGAAGTCAATGATGCAATATGTTGAGGTGGTCGCTTACAAGGAGGAGTAGGTAATGGCAAAGAAACTATAGGACATCCGTCAACATGACTCATGATTTTGGGGAGGATGTACAACATCATTCCAACTGTCATTGACTGGAGCTTCTGGCTATAAGGATGCATGTGGCTACATTGGTATGCTAGAAATAATAGGATGAGGATTCAATGGTGGTATTTCAGGTGATTGTGGATGTCAGAAGGCTCTTTTCCCATCTATGTTCAAGAAACATGTATGTAAAATTGATTGAACTCTTCAAAGTCTACATAAAAATTAATGGAGAATCATAACCTTTTGTTTCCTCCGCCAAAAATAATTTGGCCTCCTTTCTTTATTTCCTTTGCCTCTATTTCTTCTACCATAGTTGCCTCTACTGAAAAGCTCATCTAAAGCCATGATAATCTAATTAGCATAAGAATAAAGTAATAATAAGATGGAACATCTAATAAAATTTATCTAAATGATTAGATTGACTCTGACTTGACACAACCATAAAACATAAATGGGAAAAGAAAGGGATAAAGTGAAATAAGGATGGAATCTTGATATTCATCAACCACCTCCAACATACAAGTTTGTAATCCATAAATTCTTGATCATTATCAAAATAATATTCCCATATTTCATTTAAAAATCCATAACAAATATCAACCATCCAATAAAATTCTATCATGTTGAACATAACCAATCATGCTCTTTTATCATATAAGAAGGACTAAATGGAGAAGGGAAATAAATGTCAAGGAGTTCATGGAATAATTTTATGAAAAGTGAAATTGATGAAGGAGAATGAGCTTATATAATAATCCATTTTTCATAACTTCAATATGTTGTCATTTCATATTTCTATTTCCTTGGTTTAGTGAAACATTATAGATATGTTCCCATGTTGAAAACCAATCACCCATAACTGATAAAACAAAACTTTACTTTTTAAATTATACAGATAGGGAGTAAATGAGAACAAGGAGTCAATGACTGGAATATTGAGGAATGATTTGCGAAAAATGAGATTGATGAAAGGAAATGGAGTTTTTATAATTATCCTTCTATTTTTCATCAGCCTTTATCAACATGAACCATTGAAAATAGTAATTTCATAACCTAGTCATCATTATGCGTTTACAAAAATTGAAAAATCAAGTTTATTTTCACATCATTTCCATATTTATTTATATCAATGTTATTAACCATCATAATAACAAAACAGTTTGATCATATTTTCATTCATTCCTGAATGAGAACCATAATAAAATACTAAATAAAAAGTGGACAAGTCAAAGGAAACCATTGTCAAGCATATAGATCGTATGAGACTTAGGGTTTAATTCCTTTTCTAGGAAAGAGTTTAGAAACCAATAGATGGAGTATATCACTATCAATTAAAACCAATGACCTCAAAATGTGTTATAGAGAGGCCGAGTTCACCACCCAAGCATTTCTTCTTCTTTTTTTAATTTTCCTTAAAAATTCAAACCAAGTTCGAAACATATGAACCCATGAACTAGGAAAAGAGACAAATCAACATGGCATTGACTTCATGCAAACAAATCAAGCTACCATATTGAAATTATCCTTTAAATATATCTCGAGCAAGATTACAATTTTTTAAGACCAAGTTTTGGTTTGAACTGAAACCTGGGTAATACCCAAGTGTTTCATGATTATCTTTTGTACGGAAAGAGAAGACGATTATACAACCAGAGAATTTGTGACCAAAATGCTTCTAGTGCAATGGTTTTTTAAAATTGATCCATATCACAAATATCTTTTGAAAAAACCCAACAATCCGGTGTTGTGTAAAGATGGTAAATATCACACGACACACTTAAGAGGTTTTGAGTTCGAACTTCGTAAGAAAACAAAGACTGTAACCAAAATATTTCTTGACACAAAATAGAATGGAAAGTGGGATAATGAATGAAGTGAGTTCAAATAAAAAACCTTTTAATTCCTTTACAATAAAATGACAATAGGGGTAAAAAGAAACATTTATGTAACAACAATGCCAAATCAGAGCCAACCAACCATTTATTGACAAACTTTTGCAGTATTAGACCAGGATGAAGAAAACCTGTTACCAAAACTGCCAGGGTTTGATATCTATGAACCAATTCATTACCACAATAGAGAAAACCAAAGAACATGGGTGCACAATGCCAAAACCAAAGTGAATTGAGGGTGACAGAACGTAGTGGTGCATTGAATGCACGTCAATCACCACTATGTTTCCAATACTATCAAACAGTAAAACCTCCGCCAACTCAACACCACTTTCCAATATAACCAACATAACACCCAATCAAAACTTGCCTCTTGGGAAAGGGACCACACGCCATGTCAACTAGCATAAATTCCCATAGGCAGACGACTCCAAATATTACGGCCAAGTTCCATCATATTAAACCAAATTCATTTGATGTTAAAACAATGTCAATCAAACAACACAACGCACTTTACAATATGCCATATACATCTTGCGATGTAAAAAAATTGCAAACATAAGTTTCCACCCATTCAAAATAACTAAGTGTCATATATATGATCCCGATATTATTCACATATCATGCAAGTTATATCATATAGTTTGAATACCATTACACATTGAATGTTGTAATATAATTAAACCACCTTTTCAAAAGTGAAGAGACAACACTTATCATTTGCAACAAAACTTTGAATATGACATAAGGAATGTTTGTCACATGTAACAATTTTTTTTAAAATAATGTAACAACAAAAACCATTATAATCTGATAAAATCATAATATAGAGAGACTTGTGTTTTTCCCAATCACCGTAACTTTGACCTCCATATGCATATTATGACCATGGATGTAGTGATATGCTTCAACCAATCAAAATTCAAACTTAATGATGCCATTAAATTATGAGAACATATGAAGATTTAGTGCATTATCATTCTTTTCCTTTTCTCACCAAGGGGTCCCACCTAATAGTCATATTTATTAATAAGATTTTTTATATATGCCTTGAAACAACTTGCAAGCTAGTGGCTAGTTACGAGTTTGTGAGTCAACATCTGACCACTCCATAGGGTAGGCTATTTTTAGTTAGCTAGAATCAAAGAATCTCTAGCTATGCACGAATCATACTTTGCTAGAAACTGTCAATAATTTCTCTGATATGCTCTTTGCAAAAACAAAACTGTATGGAGGGAAGAAAAGGAAAGAAGAAAATGGGAACAACTTACTCATCATGTTTTAGAAATAACTCTGTAGGCATAGTGATCTAGGAGGATCCAGAATACTCAAAGAGATCCAGGAGGATCCAAATATTCTCAAAACTTGATCATCTCAAATGCTCTTAAAAATGACTTCATTGCACAGAGCTCGGCGATATATTTCCAACGACACATGAATCGCCTCAAATGGACGTCGTATGAAGAAGTTATGGTCATTTGAGTTTTCAAGAAAACAAGGAAAAGTCAAATAGCAGGTGCCACATGGCAGACCCACAGGATACCACGTGGACATTTGTAAAATTGTCTGGATGACATCATCAAGATGACATAGAAACACGAGAGGCTGCCATGTGTCACTCAGATTTTTCATTTTTTGGGTCCGGTTGGACCTATCCGAAATTACACGTGGTAGGTCACGTCATCCATACACTAACATGGCAAGTACAGTTGGTAGTGACATGGCAGGATCTGTACAAGAAAGTGTCAGATGATGTGGAAGGATGTTGATGCAAGAAATATGTGGACCAACCAGAGAGTGCCACATGGCACTCTCTGATTAGCCAAATTTGGCCAAGGGAATAAAAGTTTGTTGGGTCGAATGGGAATCGAACCCATGACCTATGGAATAATATTCTAGGAATATTCCAAACTCTTAACCATAACCTTCTACCAATGAGCCATGTTTAGTGCTTGTTATAACTAACCAACAATAATATATTTAAAGTGTATTCATATGTGACCGGGTAAATAAGGGGTCGGTTAGGCGAACTTACCCTATATAAGCCTACCTCTAGACCATTGTACGAGACATGGAGGTGTGTGCTAAGACATTGGAATTCATGCCAAGAGCACCTTGCATATAATTTCATGCAGAGTATTCCTCGTTTTGCATGCAAGAGGTGTTCCTATGTTGTATTTGTCTCATTTTGCATGCTATTGAGTTCTTTGAGAGAAGTATAGAGTGTTTATACTCATTTTTCTCAAAATTTTGACATGAATTTGTTGGTGATGTTGGTTCTATGTAAAAGTGATATTTATGAAAGTATTAGTCCAGTTTGTCGTGTATGAGACTCATAGTCTCGTTATGCATGCAAAAGGGAGTCTTTAAGCACATGTTCAAAACATAGTCAAGTTTATACTCATTCTTCTCAGAATTTCGTGAGGAATTCAGTGGTGACCTCTGTTTCTAGGTTGGATTAATAAAATTTAAGGGTGTCCAAAAAAAATTGGCATTTTTAAGTCCATTCATTGTAATTTTGACATTTAAGCATTAATCGAGCGGTCTCACTATTTGAAAAGGGACACGAAGACATAGCCCAATATGGGTGAACTCCATTAGAAAATTGTTTATGTGCCATTTGAATTATTGTTGATCTTGTTTTACTTCAATTTCAACATTCTTATTTCCTCAAGTTATATTTATCAATTGATGAAGTTTATGTATAAATAAGCATTTTCACATGATATTTTGCAAATAGTCAAGACAATCTAAATTTCTTGAATTTGGTCAGATGTTTAGTGTCTACTTAAGAACTAATTGAAATCTAAGGATTTTTGGATCACATAGGAAATTAGTACATACGTAGTGTTACAGGCCCAAAAGAAGATCACTTGTCTTCTCTATTCTTATCGATTTCAAAGCATATCAACAAAAATTTACAGTCAACATGACAAAATAAGTGGCTTAAGTGATCCACCTTGACTAAAAAATAATGCCAAAGAAAATGAAAAGCTAAAAAATTATAAAATTCAAAATGAAAATCAATTGTATAGACGTGAAAACAACAAACTCAACTGGAAAAGAAATATATACAGAAAGCATTAGAAATTTGATCAATCAAATCATTATGGTTCAACATAATGCTTTAAATGTGAACCATTTGTAGTATATGAAAACAACCGCTCTTCCATGTCTTTTAATAAGTATGAATTGTTACCTATGATAGAGGCGATTTTATCAGGACCCATCCAAAGCTTCTAAAATTTGGAATGTTTCCCTTTATCAGCATGTGCAAAATCCCAAAGAAACACTTTCTCATCGACCCCAAAAATACCAGATTTGGATTTCTTATCGAAATATTTTTTAACAATTTGCTTCCGTTTCCTTATATTTTCTAGAGCATGTTTTTTTTTTCTTCCAAGGAAAGCAAAGTATTTATTCTTTGAGAAATATTTGTCGTATTCAATTCTTCGGCCTGTAATGATAATCGAAGAGAGGTAAGTTCAATTTCTACATGCATAATAGCTTCTTGTCCATATAAAAGATGAAATGGAGTATGCAAAATGGTAGATTTAGTAGTGTTCCAATCTACCCAAAGTGCATACATGAGTAGTGTGTAAAACTAGCGGGGTTTATCATCTATAATCTTCCTTAAACTTTTGACCTATTTTTTATTAGTGGACTCAACTTGTCCATTTCCTTGTGGATAATAGGTAGAAGTAAAATGTTTCACACCAAATTTACTAAGAACATGAGTGAATTTTGCATAAATGAAAGTTGGCCCAATATCTAAAATAATTTCAATAGGAAGACCAAAAACATAAAAGATATTAGATTCCAAGAAATAAATGACATGTTCATATTGTGCACGCTTGAGTGGTACATCTTCAGTCCACTTAGTAAAGTAATTTATTATTCTAAGTATAAAAACATGTCCAGTAAAATATGGAGGATTGATAAGGCCAATGAAATATAAACCCCATTTAGAAAATGGAAAATCAGGAAGAACATGTTGCAAGGGCATGGTATAAAATTGTTCATTACCAACAAATTGTTGGCACTTATCACAATCCATTGTGAATTTAAAAGAATCTATGAAATTGAAAGTCCAATAATAGCATGTTCTCAGAATTTTAAAGGCAGTGGATTTTGTTGCAAAGTGACCATCGGTATGAATGTTTGAATCTATTGATATGTGGATTTCACTCAATATTTTTTGAGTTGTTGTATCATCTACACATCGTAACAACAAACTATCAACATATCTTCAAAATAAACAATTGCCTAAGATCATATATTTAGAGGCCTCAAGGCGGAGCCTCCTGCGTTGATGAGATTCTAGGTAATCAGGACACTTTTGGAATTCCAAATAATAAACAAGGTACTTACACCAAGGATGTTCAGTAAAATAAAGATTATGATTTTCAATAAAAAAAAGTTTTGATAAGGCATTTTCATCGTTTTCAGATGAATCACTTGGTTCAGGATGTTGAGCCAAGTGAAGTGTTAAGTCTCTTCCCTTTATTGTTTTAAATGTTGTGATCATTAAATGATGTTCTTGGATTTTTGCAAGACAATGTGCAAGTTTTCCTGAAAGATGAGTTTGTGAAAGTAAAAACTTGATAGTAGGTAAAAATAATTTTACCTGTGTGTGTTTTCCAAGAATAAATTGGCAAAATTTTTCTATAGCCTTAACAAAAGAAAAAATATGTTTTTCAATAAGAGAATATTTGATTTCATCATCAGATAGGCTTTGGCTCATGTAATCTATAGGTTTTTCATTGTTTTGATCATTCTTTTGCAGAAGAATAACATAAATTTCTTCTTTTATTGAGTTTGTATAGATAATAAATTCTATGTCAAAATCCGATTTCGCCAAGACTAGTGCAGCACTGATTACCCTTTTAATTCCTACAAAATATTTTTCGACATCTTGTGTCCAAGAAAAATATTGATCCTTTTCCGACATGTTATGAATATGCTTAACCATTACAATGAAATTAGGAACAAATATTCTAACAAAATTAATTCTGCCCATAAAAGTTTGAATTTACTTTTTTGATGTAGGGGCTGGAAGATTTAAAATTGAGGTAACCCTCTCAGGATCAATGTTGATCCCTGAATTTTAAACAATGTCGTTGAGAAGTTTACCTTGATTAACACCAAAAATAGATTTTGAAGGATTTAGAGACATGCCAATGTTTTTGCATCGCAAAAAGACTTTTTTAAGATGATCGAAATGATTTGATTAGTTTTTTGAGTAAATAGTTAAGTCATCAAGATATATCTGAATTTTTTGACCTATAATATCATCAAAAACTATTTGCATAGCTCTTTGAAAAGTAGCACCTGCATCAGATAAGCCAAAATTCAATCGTTTGTAAGTGAAAGTGCCCCATCGAGTCATAAAAGTGGTTTTATATTTGTCTGTCCTTTTTACTCTAATTTGATTATAACTTGAAAATTGTCGAGTAAAGACATCATCTGTGACCTTGCTATTGTTGCAAAATTATTTCCGTATTAGGAAGGGGAAAGTTATCCTTAACGCTATCTCTATTAAGTGCATGAAAATCAACACACAAACTAATGTCACCATTCTCTTTCCGTAGAGGAACCAGATTAGATACCCACTCAGAATATTTAACCAAAAATATTATATGAGCTTTTATTAACTTTTCCACTTCTTTTCTAATTGTAGCTTCAAGAGAAGGGTTGATAGGTCTTTGTTTTTTCCTAATAGGTTTTTCTTCTTCCTTAATTAGAATAGCAAGTTGGATGAAACTAGGATCAAAACCACGAAGATCCTTATAAGACTAGGAAAAAACATCTCTAAATTCACGGAATAAATCCAAGAATTTTTCTTTTCATCTTTTGAACATTCGGCTCCAATTTTTAAAAATTTTGGATTCTCTTAAGTTCCAATGTTCATTGGAATGATATCTCCAATTTTCTGCTTCGGCTCCTCTTCTTTATGATCTTTATTGCTGCTAACATCACTAATTGAGAATGAGATTTCAAGAGGAGTCAAGCTTTTAGGAATTTTGTTATCTTCAAGAAAAATTACTTCATTTGTCTTACAAAGATCATTCTGAATAAAAGATTAAATGCTTTCATCATGAGGAAAGACCTACCACGATTCAACATTATGAGGAATATGAGGTCTATATAAGGATAAAAATGTGCAATTGGGTCTTTGGGGCAATAATTTCCTTGTAGGAGAAGCTGCAAAACCAACTAACCTATCAATTATTGAATTCAATTCCCTTTTGATGTGAGTGATCTTAAAAGATAGCATATTTTGAATTAAAGTCCAAAGAACTTGGGTGTATCTTTTCAATAACTTGTTGGTAGGATTATATATTTTTCTAACCATATTGATAACAAGATCTGAATCACTGAAAATATTAATATGACCACAACCTAGGATGTAATCATTTTCAATTCCTAACAACGAGGCTTCAAATCTAGTAACATTATTTGTACAAGCAAATTCTAGTCTATATGAAAAATTGTGAATTTTACCTACATGAGATTATAACACAATGTATGCTCAATTACCTTCACTTAAACATGCGCCATCAAAGTGCATATGCCACATGCCATATTTATATCATAAGGTTGTTCAAGAGAAGCATCATATTCATAAGCAAAAATAGAATACACACCCATATCTTCCTCATTATAATTTACATTGGGTTGAGGAAATTTTTCAATGTACGGTGAGATTCGTCCTTCCCTTAAAACAATGATATTATTTCCACTTTTGGGAATGGACAAATGTGAACCATCTAATGATAAATAACCACATGTTAAAGCCTGCCAATATCTACCCAAAATGATTGAGTAATTACTAACGGGCATGCCAATTACTTGAATATTTAGAGTGATTCTAATTTTAGGATGGGCACAAAGGACTAGAGTTACATCCTTGATCTCACCAATCATCCTTTGTTGTTTATTATTATAGGAAAACATGCTTCTTGCATTTTCATTTGTATAAGAGAGTCCTAGTTCTTCCATAATAATCTTGGACATGACACTAGGGATAGATCCACCATCTATTAAGCAACAATGAGCTATCATATCCATTATTTTTACATAAATATAAAAATGATGTTTTTTTACAGGATTCCTAAAATTGTTTACACCTACTCTATTTACATGTGAATCATCTCCATTATTCTTTTCAGATAAACTATATATTATAGAATTTTTACCTTACATATATTTTTTCAAATGTCGCCACAAACTCTCCATTTAATTTTTACCTTATATTATAATTTTTCAAATGTTGTCGGAAAAGTTACCACAAACTCCTCTGATACATCAGAGGATTTCCCTATGACCACGTTGATAACCACCCTCCCACTTCATGATTTTTTCTCCGAAACATCTTTTTCATTGCCTGATTTACCATCAACTCCTCTAATACATTGGAGGAGTTTATATTAACTCCTCCAATGTATCGGATGATTTGTTTCATTCCCCTCTAGTGAAATATCGACACCCTTTGTGGCAAGACCTCTGATATACATTCAGGACTTTCCCACAAAGTCCTCTGATGTATATCGTAGGACTCTACAAAAAATCCATTAGTTTGTTCCTTAAATGTCATGTCACATTTAACGTGCCCCGAATGCATATAAAAGGACCACTCACCCTCTATTTCCTTACCATTGTCACCTAATTCCTGAGAAAATAAGGGAGTGTCGAATGATGAACTAGCAAGACCAAAACATATTCTCCCTCAATCACCTACCACCTCACACGCGACGTACCTCTAGGTAATCCCTAGCCCACCTGGAAACGTTATAATTATAATTTTAGGTTATGAAAAAAATTAGAGTTAGGTTTATCATGAAAGTCAACTTCATAAAAACCAAGCCCCTGTTACCTATCCCTCTCACGACCTCTTTTACTTTTCCGACATGTATTTTCTCCTCGGCCCCTGCCTTCTCAATATCCATGCTTTACTACCGTAATTGACAGTGTGGGTATACTGACAGCCCACAAGAGAATTTCCACACAACCAACATGCAAACTAACTCAACACTAAGACATCAATAGAAGCCAAGATTTAATCACCATTTGGTGTTATGCCCCTAACGTGGATCTAATTCAGTCCAAACCTCGACCAAGGGAAAACCCATAAACCCTCATACCCTTAACTCTTTTGGGACCCCTTGAAAATAGGAAATATCTAGCCTTTCATAACCATAGCCTTCAATCCCACTGAAACCTAAGCAAGTAACCCCACTTCAATACTTGGTATGGATCCTAAAGTTTGTGTTAAATCAGGAAAATGTTATGTAACATTTTGATCCAATCGACATTTGTAATATTAACTTCCCTGAGTTTTTGGAACCTTTAACATTAACTCCTTCGATCACTTCAAAGGAGTTGAGGTTAACTCTGTCGATTCTCAACATGACCCTTCCTCCTCATCGAAAAACTTAGCATTAAATTGTATGAAAAATTTAGAGGAGTTAGATACAACTTCTCTGATTTATTTCTTTCAGATATTTCCTCAAAAAATTCCCAACACCTTCAACATCGTTCATATGACTGTCTCTGATATAGATCAAAACCTTTTCCATGAACTCTCTTGATATAGGAATTTCAATGACCTTTCCACTAAGTCATATGACATTCATTAGAACTTTTCACACCAACTCTTTTGATGTATACATTAAACTATCAAATCATTTGAAACTAACCCCTCTAATAATCATCGGAAGAATTTGTAAGATCTGCTCCAATTTTGACCTTTTGAACATATTTTAAGCCAGTTTCTTCTCTATCTCACCATGCATGCTATTATACTTTCATCACAGGATGACAATGTTCCACCTAACATCAACTGAAGAGAATCCTCGGGTATTTTAAGATACTTATAAATATTATTTTAATGTATCAATTATGTTTTTCTTTTCATCGATCTCATCTTTACCTTACATGTTCAGATATGTCTTCGAGGAAGAAAACAACTAGAAAACCACCTGCCATTGAGGCCTCTCGAAGTGCCTTACGAATTGAAGATGAACCAGACATTTCCAGTGCCATGTACAATGATACTTCCAGGGTCCCGGAAAAAGGATAATTTGTACTCAAATGGGGGGATGTATATCATATGTTCAAAAAACAAAACTTCTCCATTGATGTTGAGGACCAGGATGAACTAAATATCTTCAAGAACATAAAATTTTTTAGGATATTTAGAGTAGCAGCTCGTGCTGTTGTGCTCCCTTCCACTGATGCTATCACTTAGATATTGAAACATGTGGATTTGGAAAATAGGTATGTCTGCATTTCTATGGGAAAACCCATAGTGTAATTCCATCCCGCGAACCTGCCCAAATGTTATCATCTGTAAAAAGGAGCCAATAATATAGAAAATAAACTTCTCAGGGCGTTATAGCATATATTCAAGGATATATGCCCCACTTGGTACAAACTAGACAAAGTGTTCAAGCTTAGACCCACTGGTGGATATCCCACGTCTGCTCTCATAAGGCCTTACTGTTTTGGAAAATTTTCCCATGCGGACAGGTGAAACCCCCCTTGGATCAAGACTCCTTTGATCCAAGACACAAGGTAAAAAATTGTTCCCTACTTTTCCCTTAAATATATTTTATATACCTACAAACAAAATGAGAAGAGAAGATGAGAGAATGAGATATATGACCTACCTCCTTTTAGTGGGTTTTCCTCGTTGTTCCAGCCCTTGATCTTAACGTGTAATCTCCCAGTGCAAGAGAGATACTGCAAGAGACAAAACAACACTTCCTTCTTCCAAAATATATTGTTAGGAAAAATAGATCTATCTATATTGAACTAAGAAAAAATAGACATGCATACGATAAGAAACATAAGAATGAGGGGAATAGGCCAAGTTATATTATATGGACAGTAATAAAGCACTTACAACTTTGGTGTTGATGTTGTAATAGATCCTCCAAGCTCTCCTTTCCAACCCTTTGAATGTCACAAGACCAGTAGTATGATACTCTAAATTTATTCCCCCCTTTCACCTAATAGTGGCCCTCATTATATAGGATTTGAGGCATAACAACCATAGTATAATTTGAGGAGAGAATAGGATAAAATAAGGATTTGGCTGAACAACTAAGATTTACCTTGCCTTGGATAGAGGGTAGCTCAAACCAACCCCTAACCAACTGAAACTTCCCAGAAACGACCCCTCAAAATAATATATGATGGTTGTAACCACTTCATCGCTCCCCTATAATTGAGCAAAGGGAGATAGTATCGCTCCCTGAAAACTAAGAAAGGAGTTATGGCAAGGGCTCATCCTCCTCTGCATGTGGGCAAGGGAGCAATAATACTCAAAAAAGGCCAAAAAATCAAGGTGAAAGATAATATTTCGACCTCTAAATGATAGGTTTCCCCTCCAACATGTCTAGGGATTATGACAAACAATCCCACATGGTGATAAAATTGTGACACTTGCTAGTGTGAAAATAGGCGTGTAATAGATTCCTGCTAAAGTGTGAGGTCAAAAAAGAAACTCATGGCCGAAACACTTTACAAAAATATATGTACAAGGGTGTTGGAATAGGAGAGTTGGGTCGAAGATGAAAACAAACATCAAACAATATATATGTATCATCCCCAAGGTAGGCATACCCATGCTTGGAATAAACTGACTCAAAGCATGGTCACCGACCAATACACTGTGGATCCATGAAATCATTGCCTAAGGATATGGCCACCAAAAATACAATGTGGATCCATACCTCCATGACTCGATTGGGTCGTAGTCACAAAAGAATACACATTGGAGCTACGATATCACAAAATCATAGCCACAGACCAATACAAAGTGGATCTATGTGACAACATATATACTAGTGAGATTTCCAGCATGATGGCCATACTGGAATATTCTAAGTACTGAAATAATTTCCATCACAACCTAGGTGAGGCACATATTAATAGAGGTGAGTTCCTAAGGGGTTCCCAAGGTCTTCATCCTGATCCCGAAATGGTACGATTCTAGCCACGTGAATAGATGTACTGGTGTCAAACATGGTAGAAACCACTTGATTACTGATCATTGATGTATATCATTAACAAGTGCGAAGGAAATCACCAATGATGGAAATGAATCCCAAGGTACCCTAGTACATTCCAGCGAACGTGAATAAATGAGATTAATTTGAACATTCATGGAATCGTTTGATCAAAGGCTAATGATGTAAACCTATTGTCAAAACCGATAAGACCCACCATTAGGGCATGCAGGTTCCAAGGTACTAATTAGTTTCTAAGTTTAATTCTTGGATAATTTGTTGAATTCGATAAGAACAGAATCGTCAAAGGAGGGCCATGATGTGTCCCCCATCATCAACATGAAACTAACACAAGAAAGTGATGAAATATAATAGATCAAATGAGCAAAAAATGACACGAGAATGAAGGTTAACAATACTACAGAGTGGTTGATTTGGGTTGAAACTTCCCTTGAACATTCTGAGGCATGAAAAATGACTTGACAAGATTGACTTATTGTGATATAGACCCAAACATAGTGTGATGATAATTGGGGCACTCTTCGGGTAGGATGAGAAAGTATAATGAATCATAGGATTGGTATGACTTAGAGACAAGAAAATTACCCAACTGTAAGACAAGACACAAACAAGTGCCATGTTCAAGGGTGAAAACAAACAACTTCCATAATTCTTTCCAAAACATTGACCCACTTCCTTGAAATTCCCCCCCACCATGAATGACGAGTACCTATTTTTTTTGTTTTTAACGAGATTGAGGAGGATAACAGATGCTTGATATAGCCATCTTTGATGAGTCCCTCATCACATGTTTAATGAACCTGAAGAAGGAGGGGTTTGATCCCATATGGGTCCTTTAATGTATAATTTTACAAGCCCGAAGAAGATAAACTCGGTGATATTTTCACATTTAGAGAGTGTGAAAAGAACTTAAAGAAGACTCTAAGTTTTTTTTTCCCCATAAATTTAGTCCCCTAAGCTCAAAAAGTACAAAAAAATACAAGGGAGAACTCTTCTATCCAAGGTTGACTAGAGTATTCTTTTTTTGTAATTAGTCCATCCGGTCCGAAAAAGGGTTAAACTTACTCTGAATAGACTCCCTTTCAAATCCTTTTAATGAGTGTTAAAGTAAACAAGATCGCTCGATAATATTTTCATGTTTAGAGAGTCTAAAAAGATCTTAGAGGAGACTCCAAAGAGTTCCTTTTTCATATAGTTTTTATGAGCCCGAAAAAGTGATAAAAGTATACTCAGTAACTTGTTCTCATGTATTTACGAGCATGAGAAAGAAAACATACTAAGCTCATCTAGAGAGAATAAGTGGCATGCAACTAAGTTCCAATTGGCGGAATGACTCCTAAGTAATGAATGCGATAGGGCATAACAAGTAGGCATGGAAAGCGAGGACCACTCACAGTAGCATGTCACTCTAGAGGGTAATTTAAAAATGGGAGTAGCATGATGTGAACGACTAGCATAAAGCATAATTGCAATGGTCATAAGCAAGTGAGACAATGAATAACAACAAAGAAGTAGCAAGCACAACCATTAAGAAGATAATAAGATGTTTGCTTCATTTTTTAATGAGCTTGAACCAAAGAATGAACTATGCTCGAAGAGTCTATTTCATTTTTTAACGAGCTTACAATAGAGAATGAAACTGTGCTCGAGGTTGGTTTCATTTTTTAACGAGATTGAAACAAAAAATAAGCTATGCTCGGAATGATACCCATTGACAGGTTTCTTCCCAACATGATGTACAGAGGTTGGTACTTTGAGTGGCACACATTGGCGAGTTTTTTCTCAACATGATTTTCAGAGGTTGGTACTTTCCCCCCAGCATGATCAACAAAATATTGTATCTTAACTCTAGCATGATGTCCAAAGGCAAGAGACATGCCCCCCAATATTTGTTTCATTTGTTGACTCTTCTACTGCACCCGATTATAATGCTAACTACTAATAGGAATAGGTTCACCAAAGAGGGAGGAAGAAAGAGGATCAACTGACACAGGTGGAGGAAATGAAGGTTCAGGTACTAGATCTAGTGGAATACTCAACTCAATTGGAGGGGGGTCTGTTTCATGTTTTAATGAGATTGACACAGACAACGAACTATGCTCATGGTTATATGTTTCATTTTTTAATGATATTGACACATAAATCAAACTATTCTCATGTGTCTTGACTATGGATTCCAAGAGGTCTTCATTGCATGGAAGGACAATGCTCTGGAAAGAATGCATGTCAAGAGAATCAATAGGGGTAACAAGGGGGATATCAGGCTCTAAATCCCCAATTGAAGGGTTCACCATCTCAACTACCATATCTGAATCTAAATAAGTCAAGCATACATTGAATGTCTCCTTCTCATTAGAATTTGAATGCATGGGACATGATACCACATAATTAACAAGTGGTAGGAGGGATATCACTTTCATATAAGGAACATTCAGGGAAGTCGGATGGTCAACAATCAGATTAGGAAAAATGAATTAAATCTAGTCAATGGTCACAATGTTTCTATGATGAGGGAAATGCATAACTCGAAAGAGTGTGGACACGACAACTTTCATAGCATAGACATAGTCCTACCCAAGGAGTAAATTAAAGTCCAAGGGACCTTGGACTACCATAACATCGATATACACAACTTTCCCTCCTAAGGTGATGGGCAACTGAGGAAGGATCCCTAAAGGTTCACTGGATATTCTATTAAAAACCAACAGATTATGGGTAATTGACACAAGCTAAGGGGAAACCATAGATTTCCAAGCGGTTGAGGATACAATGCTAACATAAGTTCCTTTTAGAAAAATAATGTGATGTATGATTGTATCACAAACCTACACAATGATTTGGAAAGGCATACAAGAAGGAAGGTGAGGCTCCTCTAGCCTATTCCAATAAAATGAAATGACCTAAATACTTGGAGGGGGTTCTATTGAAACAAGTGAAATTACCCCTTGTCCGGAGGAATATGAAGAGACAAGAAAAACCTGATTGGTATCCACTTCACTCTCCAAGGGCAAAGTGGGATCGATCAAGGATTGAATTGGACCGACCACTTCATCAACCAATGGTTGGTTTGGAGAGGACTCATGGAAAGTATTTGTAGGTTTTTTGTGAGAAACAACAATGTCTTCCAACAATTGTGAAGCTTCATCCATAGGAGGGAAAATGTAAGTGAGGTGCATTTCCCTACATAACAGGTAAGGAATTATTACTTTACCCTTTTCCCCCCAATCGTATGATCTCTAGTTGATGGGATATCACCAACATGACTTGAAATAGATAGCGACATGGTTGTTGAGAACCTGTCACACTTCTAAGATCTTGGGAATACCAGGGAAATGGTTAAGAAGATGGTAACCCTTACAAATACTACAAGGGAATTTGGGATTTTCAACATTACCAACACTGACGACAGTGGCTGGTTGATTTCTCCCTTGCTTATTTTGCTTCTTCTTGTTCTTAATTTTCTTCTTCTTCTTAGTCTCTTGGTTACTAACATCAAGGATTTCACCAGACGAGGAAGAATAAAGGGAAGAAGACATGATGGGTGAAGAAGGAAAAGGGTCAACATGAGGTTGATGTTCTTGAGGTGGAGATCTTGATTAGGTAGTAGCAGGGACATTCGAGACCATGGGAGTGGAAAAAAACCATATTGGTAACCCCACAGTGAAACCAAGAAGAGTCAATGTAGTGATGTAGGGAGGACCAATGTTTCCAAAACAAGGAAAAGCATAAGGTTCCCCATGAAAAGGGGTCCCTTGGTTGGTATCATCAAGAACTGTTGCCATGGATGAAAATTCAACCTAGGGTCTCCTACATGTCAAAGAACACACACTACCAAAGTCCCTACAAGATAAGATCAAGCAAACAACTCCCTTATGAAAGGGAGAAAGGAAGTAAGAATCTTCTGAAGTTCAAAGATGAGGCCATCAACAAAGAAATGAGGAATAGTTATGATAAAATTCATGCAACGATCCCCCAAGGTGCAAGTAAGATCCCACGGGTAAATAACCTCTTGTTTCACTGAAGAGGAGATTGAAAATCTATCAGAGGTATCGCAAGGAACCTTCCTTGTAGAAGGAATCCCCCTTGTAGTCACCTATGTGGTATCTTAGGAGAGTTTACTATGTTTACCAATTCACAATGAATGACTGGGGGGGTGGGGTACAGTCGACAGTCAAGACTAGAAAATGGGAATGGGAATTCCAAACACAAATCCATGACACAAAACTAAGAAGAAGTGGCGCCACCTCAAGGATATACCACTCTTCAAAGACCCAAACTTGTGATAGTCCCACTCGATGAACATAAGAGGGAAAATCTCAGCCGATCACTTCGTTTGAACTTGTGTTTGACTCCTGTGTGAGAGGATATTTCCCAACTAATGTTAATTGCTACTACTGGATTTTACACTCTCTAGTATTCTATAGTCTCGTTGTTGTGGCCTCATTTATTTAATTTATTTTAGATTATGTGCCTCATTCCTATTAATGGTTCTTTGTTACTCAATAGGGTAAGCATAAGTGGAATAGATTTTGTTATGACTCTACTCTAAACTATTTAAAAAAATGAAATGCAAAGATTTTGTTTTCGTTGAATGCTAGCAATGATAAAGAGGAGAGTCTTTTGCTTTTCCAGATGCATATGCCCAACACAATTTACTTCTCTTTAAAGTGAGAGCTTGATCGTCCCCCTCTAGAATGAAAGATTTTCTTTTGTTTGTTTTTCAAATGCAATGAAATAACTTCAAATGCAACTCTTTTTTTCTTCCTTACTTTGAAACAAAATGAAATAATTCAATGATGATGCAAAGGATCACGAAGAAAAAATATGCAAAAAAAACATGCACTCAAAAAGTTGACAACAACTCAAAGAATTGAAATGCAAGAACGCCTCCAACACACATTCAAACTAGAACCCAAAAATGTAAATTAAAGGAAAACCACTTTTCGAAACCTCAAAATTCAAGTAGAAAAGATAAAATATCAATGCAAAGTTGCAACAAGGCCAAAGAGTTCAGGAGTTCACTCAAGGAATCATAAGTTTTCCCAAGAGGATAAAAGCTAGACACTCAACAACAAGGCTTAATGCAACATGTGCAATCCCCAAATCAATGAAAAGGACTCCAAAAGAAAACAAGTAAAACACCTATAAGGTCTTAGAATCAAGGTGACAAAAGTTTGAATGCTTACAACTGATAAGGATCAAACTAATGATGACATAGACTTGGCCAAAGGATCGATTTAACCAGGGATAATTAGGTACACTTCACAATTTGATAGAAGATGGAAACTTGAAAAAGGAAACAAAAATATGATAATCACTAAAATTTAATCAATCAAAACCACAATAATGCATGAAGGACTCTGATATAAAGTTTTGAGATAGGAATATGACATAAAAAAGGTAAGGTGAGCTCAAAATCCACTCAAAGAGAGGATTATTTCCCCTATAACATTGTCAAAAAAGCATTGATCGAGGTTTCACCGCTGCCCAAGACACTGAGAGAGGGGAATAATCAAGATGTTATCACCCTTATAACACTCCAGACAAGGGTATTATCAAGGTTTCATCACTACCCAAGGCACTGAAAGAGGGGGATAATCAGGTTCTTATCGCCCTATATTCCCTTATAGGGGTAGATAAAGTATGGAAAGTGGTGAAACGACACAAACCTCGCCTAGATATGAGAAAGGGTAAGGTTATTGACTCAATAAAATTCCTAATGATGATGAGGAAGGGGAGAATTCAAAGAAGATGCATACAATCCAAAAAGATCAAGCAACAAACAAAAATTCAAAGGGATAGAAAACATTAAGGAAATATTAAAATGAGTGATCCCCAGTGGAGTCACTGGTTTCTGTTGTGGAAACATTTCCCCTGCGAACATGTGAAACCCCCCTTGGATCAAGAATCCTTTGATCCAATACATAAGGTAACAAATGATTCTCTAATTTCCCCTTAAATCTATTTTATATACCTATAAACAAAATGATAATAGAGGATGAGAGAATGGGATAGATGACCTACCTCCTTTCATTCATTTGACCTCACTGCTCCATCCTTTGATATTAACCTCTAAGATCTTGATGCAAGAGATATCCTACAAGCGACAAAACAACACTTTCTTCTTCCACAATATACTGTTAGGAAAAATCGATCTATCTATATTGAACTAAGAAAAAAATAAATTCATATGATAAGCAACATAAGCATGAGGGGAATAGGCCAAGTTATATTATATGGAAATCAATAAATCACTTACAACTTTTGTGTTGATCTTTTAATATCTCCTCCAAGCTCTCCTTCCCTACCCTTTGAATGTCATAAGACTAGCAGTATGATACTCTAAATTTCTTCCCCCCTTTCACCCAACAATGACCTTCATTATATAGGAATTGAGGCATAACAACCATAGGATAATTTGAGGAGAGGATAGGATCAAATGAGGATTTGGCTGAATAAATGATATTGAACTTGCCTTGGATAGAGGGTAGCTTGAACCAACCCCTAACCAACTGAAACGTCCTAGAAACAACCCCTCAAAATAAGGTATGATGGTTGTAACCACTTCATCGCTCCCCTATAACTAGGCACTGGTTGATAATATCGCTCCCCTAAAACTAAGCAATGAGCGATGAAAATGGTTCATCCTCCTCTGCATATGGGCAGGGGAGCGATAATACTAAAAAAAGGCCAAAAACTAAAGGTGAAAGATAGTATTTTGAACTACAAATGATAGGATTTCCCTCCAACATGTCGAGGTATTATGACAAACACTCCCACATGGTGATAAAATTGTGACACTTAGTACAATATGATTCTTAAGTGCGACACTTGGTAGTGTGACAAATAACTGTGTAACACTTATCAATACATGGAGACTCTACGGGGAGAAATATTACTCCAAGTTTTCCCTATCATACATGCCATTAATTTATTACTGCGCAAACAAAGGATCATCGTTGTGGGAAAAGGGAAAGAATAATAGAGGAATTTGTGGACAGAGCAACAGAAGAAGAATAGAGGAAAAAGGAAGAGGAAGCTAGAAACAGTTAGACAGTCCCAATGGACACTGAACTACCAGAGATATTCACAATAGGAACCCGTGATCAATCCCAAATTGGTGGGTTAGATCTGGGATTTTGAGCCTCATTTAAAGAAGCAAAGGTCCCCAAATTAAATAAATTCACCTACGACAAGGCTTTAGGTAAAATCGTGCAAGAAGAGGTGAAGAAGGTGCCTACAATGGGAGGATACCCAATATTGATTGTTACACAAACCCCTGTAACAAGATATGTTAGAGAAGACCCTGTCTCCATAGCCTCCATTGGCTCTAACTTCATGACCACCATATAAGACAATGTCCAAAACCTATGCCAATAGAATCTAGAGAAGGAAGCGAGGATTAGGGAGGTTGAGGAAAAAATTCAACATGTAAAGGAAGATGAAGGAAGCCTACAAAGATTCAAAGCTAGCATGAAGAAGGTTAGAACTAAGTTGGAGGAATCCATTTTCGACATGTATGCTCACCTGCACATGTTTTAGGACATAGCTTCTATCATCATGGATAAACATAGAAACGTGTAAAACAAGCTCACATAGTTCAACACTATCTGGGAGGGCATGAACAATATTGATACATGGATTGCAGAAAACCCTGATTCACTAGTCGAGCTCTATCGTCCCTCGGCCGAGGAAAGGAAAATCGAAATCTATGCACTAGATCACTGCTAGCAAGAAGAAAAAAAGGAATACCAATAAACAACTAGAACAATGGTGATATTTTCACGCATACACAAGGAAGTACAATAATTGATCAAGATATGCCAACTCACCCAACTAGAAGAGCTTGGAAAAAACCTTGTAATGGAGGAACTTTTCAGAAATATACAAGACAACAAAAGTCACAAATGGAAGGTCACCAAGTCAGCCACCAGAGTAACATCGAACCTAATAGAACAACACCTCATTCAACCATAAAAGGTTAATACTATGGTTCATGAATTCATGGCTACATTATCAAAAGATATGCAGACCCTCTACGACAACGTAGCTATGCATATTTACACCATAGAAGAGTTTGCATATCATAGACTCATATATTTGTATGATCAACTCGAAATATGGACAACATACCTTCGATACAAGAGTCCATAAAATGGAAAAATAACAAATTCATAATTGTTATCACTTATACTTATTTTGTATTTTCTAAACTACCCTATTCTTGTTCTTTCTTTGTATACATGTCATCAAGTAGAGGGAAGGTGAAAATTTTTGTAATAGTTTCTTTAAGGGAATACCAAGATTCACAAGGGAGTTAGGAAAAAAGAGTATAAATATAAGAATAAACCTACTTTGACGAGGCTCTTCAAGCTTTGAATAGACTCGAGAACTTATTTTGGAGAAAATACTTCATTAATGAATATTGAGAAGCCCTTAGGGATAATTTTTTGAAAGGGAAATAGCTTGCATGTGTTGTTGTTTTGCTGTGAACTATTTTAGGTGGAATGTATTTTTTTCATATGGACTGTAAGGATGTGTTCTCTTATAGACTAATATAACACAATCTATATCTCTCTCATATTTTTGTTCTTCCCCTTTATCTTTTCATGTCATGTGTATATGAGTTGTGTTGTGTGCAAATAATATAGTTTGGAATTTTCTGGTTATATATTTTGCATGCATATGTTTATAACTTTTCTTCTTCATGATGGATATCCAGGCGAATTTTCCAACAGGGTTTAGTTTCTATACATTTCATTTGGTTATAATAACTTTCTCCTAGCTAGGATATGGGAGGATAGATTAGAATTAGATTAGATTTCTTTTCATACATAGTCTTCATATACATATTTACATTGCATAATCATCCATCCTCACTCTCATAACCATAAACGGCAGTTGGGCCATAATCCAGATGGATCTCCTAAAACAAATGGTGCACGGTCTAATTGGGAATTTGTACTGGGGAGTACCCTTTACTATTGTTGGGCCATTCAGACCCATCAATTGAATTGGCGCTCGAAGGAGGACCAATTTTTATGTATTACATAAATTCTTTGCATAACCATGGTTAGTCCTCTGAAATCAATTATGTTCCAACTCTTTTCCCACATAAAATCTTGAACCAGAAGTTACCGATACAAATCTTGCATTCAAAAGTGTAACTGGAAGTCCTAAAACCCATATAGAAACTTGGTTTCACGTACCACATGATGAGTTCATTTAAACCCATCATATCACCCACGCTTATGATAAATTACTCAATCATTTACCAACAACCTTAGATCTCCCAAGGAGTAAAGCTACGTGTGTAATACGACCATATAATAATCCCAATATGCTTGTCAATTCCGTAGAAGATATCAATGAAACTGCATTCCAATAAGTACCTAGACCTTTGAACCAACTTCCTCCTACCCCTCCTGACTTTAACACAACGTTGACAGTGTAAACCTAGAAATCAACCTTGAGCATATCATGGGTAATCATTGGGAGAGAAGGTCAGTAATCCCACCATGGTTGTTCAAAGGAGATATGAATTTAGTAGAACCCTTACATGAGATGCCTACAAAACCCAAAAATTTCCTCCCCAAATTTGAGCCTGATAGGCCTTGATCGCCAGAAGATCACATAATTTTTTTTTTTTAGCCACCTACCTTCCAAATGTTCAACATGAAGATGTGGTTGCAGGGTGTTTCCTTACACCTTCTCGAGCAGAGATTATACATGGTATTTCAATTCTCCCCCTAGTTCCATAACCAGTTGGGAAGATTTTGAGAAAGATTTTATCAGAAAATTTAGTGAGTGGAAAAACACCGCATAAGGAGTTAGGAGCCATTAAAATCGAAAAAAGTGAGAAGTTGAACGAATTCAACCAACATTTCACTACAATTCTCACTAAGTTTACTATCGACACAACTCCATCACAATCATCAACTATCGAATATTACACTTAGACTCTAGTTCCTTCTATAGGCATGTTTTTCAAGCAAACTCGTAGGAACACTTTGGATCTCAATTTCGATGAATCCAAGACATTTGAAAAATAATTATCCTCTTATGACAATCACCCATACTCTGGAGAAACCAAGTGGGATAGAAAACAACCTCTATTGCTGACAAAACCACATGAGAAGGAACCAAGGGATATTGATAGTGTAGTCAAGTTAGTCAAAAAGTTGTCCAATGAAGTAGTTGATCTCAAGAATAACATTAGAGAAGGACCTTTTAGGAACAAAACTTTCCATTCATTCTTCAAGAAGAGTGAAAACCAACAAACACCACCTGAAGCACCACAAACTACGTTAAATCTAGATGCCTTCGGGAGATATAACTTCTACTCATTTCATCAACAAAATCACTTTGAAAAAACCTGTCCCCAATGGGTTAACTCCATGACCTATGCTATTAATAAAATTTTAGATCAATAGAGTTTAAATAATGAATAACCCAATGAAATAGGAAGTGACGAAAATATTGAGGAGACACCTCAGGAGTCTCCTATGTCCTTATGGGATTGTTGTGTCGATTCAAACAATGAGAAAATTGAGGAAGTTTTGATTAGAGACACACTTGTTATAAAAGCTACTCCCAGATACTACAATCTACGCAACAAAGGTATTGTCCCAAATACCTCTTCTCCCCCAATGACTAGCGTTCCTCTCGTGAAAATCACCCCCCTTGTAGTAACATTGAGACCAAGCACCCAAACTCCAGCCACTTCCAGTGAGAAGTATAACATGGTTGTTCCATCCAATAACAACAAACCTTATACATCAAACCTAGTGCCAAACAATGTTAAATATAACAATCCAATAACTAACAATAACGATAAGAATCCACAGCCAAGTACAACAAAAAATAAACCCAAAACACGTGCTTTAGAGTACAATTTTATTGAGGACATGAACAAGACTAAGGCCAACATTTACATGTATGATATCTTCACATTGCCACAACAATGTGATCTCCTTATTGATACGTTCAACCCTTAGAGGAAAACCACAATTTCCATAGACAATAGTCTCAAGACTATGGAAACAAGAGAAATCCACAATGCTGAAATCAAAGATTCCATCAACACATCTAGCATAGGAACTTACTCAAGGTCCCAGATTCCTCCTTTTCTGATCACATACAAAATATTTAATTTCAATGTACATAATGTTTTGGTAGATTTTGGAACTTCTTCCAACATCATGCCCTATTCTATATGTCAAAAAATAAACGTTGCCCCACAATTGACTACCACAAGAATCATACAATTAGATAGGTTTGATGTAAAAGTCAAAGGAGAACTAAAATATGCGTAGATTGTATTAGCCTCGGGCCTAAGGGTTCATCAAGTGATTGACATTATTGTTATTGAAATTCTTGAAAACTATGGTTTGTTTTTGTGAAAGGATTGTTCTTCCAAACTCCAAGGTTGTTTTTCTATGGATTGGTCTCACCTATGCCTTCTATACAAAGGTAAACCCAATCATATTCGTGTAAACATCGAAGCTGACATGAAACATAAAATAATTAAATTAGAAAGTAAAAATGAACCCATCAGCTTTGTGTACTCTGTTTTGAGAAATTATTTATTAGAAACTAATCATGGTTGTTATAAAACATAGTCATATGAAACGCACACAGATGCCCAGTCTAAGCTCCTTCCATGCGATGATATTGATGATAATGATGAGATTGATGATAATGCATGTATAGTATTAAAAGAATTAGTTTATTGTATTATTAATCCACCTTTATATACTGACTTTTGGACTATGTTTTTTGATGAATCTAAATCCCAATATGGAGTTGGAGGAGGATGTATCCTCATCGATCCACACCAACACAAAACACTCATATTCTGCCTATTGGAATTTGAATGCACCGATAAAATTGTGGAGTATGAAGCCTTGGTTAAAGGTTTGAATAAATCCATTGACCTTAAGGTAAAATGATTATGTGTGTTCGGTGATTCTGAAATAATTGTCCGATAGGTAAGAAATACTATTCACTTCCTGTCTCCGCATCTAATAGGTTACCAAAAATAGGTATGAGATTTACTTTATTCTTTCAAATATTTTAATATTGAATATATACCTTGCTACCAGAACATCGCTGCAAACACTTTGGCAAATATAACTTCTAAATATACACCTCTTAACGATGGTTTCTTTGTTGAAATAATGTATAGGCCTTCCATGCAAGATAACATCACGAATTGGATGGTATTCAAAAATGATACTCAAGTCATCAACTTCCTTACCAACTCGGATTTCTTCCAAGAGTTTTTAATAGATGATGAAGCTCATGAACAAGAGCTTCAGAGCTATCAGGATGAAGAAAACAAAATCACGACAAATTCCATCCCAAAGAGTGTGTTGTCACTTGAAAGATATTTGACTTGTGGACCAAGTTCAGGATGCCCGCAAATCCAAATACAAATAGTTCAACCATGATGCATTTTCTGGTCAATCTAGGGACCTCTGAACAACCCAAGTATATCAACCTAGGCACCTATTGTTCAGAGGAAAAAAGTATACGTTTATATAACTGTTCAAGAGGTAACATGATGTGTTTGCATGGAGTTATGATGATCTAAATACATATAACACCCAAATAATACAATATGTGATTCCAATTAAAGATGGTGTCAAACCATTCCAACAAAATATAAGGAAGATACATCCAACTCTCAAACCACTCATCCAAAAGAAATTGAATAAGTTGTTAGATGCCCGAATCATTTTAAGGGTCTGCCATTCAAATTGGGAGTCAAATATGGTTCCCGTTAGTAATAAAGCAAGATAAATTAGGATATGTATATATTTTTGGAACCTGAACTGAGCTTTCGACAAAGATAAATACCTAGTTTCCGCCATGGAATAGATCATGAAACTTATCTCTGGCTATGGGATGTTCTCTATATTGGACATGTTTTCAGGATACAACCAAGTTCTCGTGGAAAAAACAAACCAATGAAAAACCACATTCATAACTAAATGGGGGACATATGAATACACAAGGATACCCTTGGTTTGATAAATGCATGTGCTACATTTCAAAGGGATATGGATATTTATTTCAAAGGTTTAATCGGTCAAATTGTGGTAGTATATCTCAACGAAATCATTGTTTATTCAAAGAAAAGGGAAGATCACCCAAGGCATTTGAAACATATATTTGAACGATGTAGAAAGTAAGGTATGTTGAATCCCAAGAGGACTATTTTTGTTGTTTCAGAGGACATTCTATTAGGGCATGTGATTTCCAAATATGGAATTCTAGTGGATCCGGAAAGAACAAAATCTTTTATGCAAATCCCTCCACTGCATAACAAGAAATTCATGTAGTCATTTTTTCGACAAGGTCAATTTCGTAAAAATATTTGTCCCAGACTTTCCCAAAATTGTGAATCCAATTCAATGGATGTCCAATTCAAATCGACATCCATAAAAAAAAAGGCCTTTGAAAACATCAAAGCCACTATAGTTGTTGCACCATCTCTACGAAGTCCATATTTCACTAAGGAATTTTTGTTGTAAACCTTTCTATCTGATCATTCCCTTGCAAAAATGCTCACAACAAGGGATGAGAAAGAGAATGAATGCCCCATATCATTCATGAGCACTACATTACAAGGTGATAAACAAAATTACCCACTAGTGGATAAGTAATCTTTTGTGTTCCACAAAGCAATTAAACAGTTTAGACCTTATATTTTGAAGAACCACACTAAAGTGATGTTTGATTACCCATAGGTCATATCTCTCTTTGTTCAAAGAGATATGGGAGAGAGACAAGGTAACTAGATGAAGACCCTACATGAATATGACCTGGAATTCAAACTGACCAACATCGTCAAAGGTCAATTCCTTTACAAGCTTGTAACACAAGACATGGGTGATCAAAATCAAGAAGAGGATGGATGGGAAGAGGAGCCAACTATGTACACACAACAAGTTAATTACATTCAGGTTGTTGAAGTTTCATACTATAATGATCTCAAGTATTACTGATATGACCCCAGATCACCTCAATACCCAACAAAGAAGAGTGCTCAGACTGAAATATTTACAATATCATCCAGTGCATGGTGTCTTGTTCCAAACAATGTATGATGGAGTGATACTTTGATGCCTTAAAAAAATAGATGTTGATAAAGTCCTTAAAGATATGCATGATGGGTCGTTAGGAGGCCATTTCTCAGGAGATACAAAAACTCCAAGATATTGAGAGTTGGATACTACTCACCAACATTGTTCAAAGTTTCTCATGCATATCCATGAAGTTACAAAGCATGCCAAAAATCTACTGGAAGAGAGTACAAGGTTGTTGTTCCAATCCATCTTATTTCTACTGAAGAACCATTCAAAGAACGAGGGTCTAAAATCATTGGTGAGATCAATCCTCATTCATCCAAGCAACACACGTATATCCTAACCACTACTGATTAATTTACATGTTGGACTGAAGAAATTCCACTTGCTAAGGTGAATGATGAAGTGGTAATAAATTTCCTTGAACAACACATTATCACCAGGTTTGGGATGCCCAACTCTCTTGTGTTTGATAATGCAACATATTTTTCAACATCGAAATTGCCTGAGTTTTCTTTGGAAAAGGGGGTTACTTTGAAATACGTAGCCAACTATTATCCTCAAGGTAATGACTTGGCCGAATCCACAAACAAAAACCTAATCAAAATATTCAAGTGAATTGTAGTTGATCACCAAAGAAACTGGCATAAATCCTTACCCAATGCCCTCTAGGCCAATCGTGTCACTCCTAAGGCCTCAATAGGGACCTACCCTTACTTCCTTGTCTATGGGAAAGAAGTTATATTACCTTCAAACATTTACCTTCTTTACCTACAACTTACCCAACAATCCTATCATGAGAATGTTTCTTCATGCAATGATGCATATATACTTTGATAAATCTAGAAGAGAATCGTGCCAAGGAAAAAACTAAGTTTGAATCCCACCAACAAACCATGAAGTGTTGGTTTGATACGAAGTCTATTGGTGAGAAACACTTTCAAGTTGGTGATTTAGTCCTCAAATGGGACAAGTTGCATGAGGACAAAGGAAAACATTCAAGATTCCAACAATTGTGGCTTGGACCTTTCATGATTGAAGAGAAAATTGGCCAAGGAATTTATCAGTTACAAAATCTTGAAGGGGAAGCTAACCTCCTCCATGTTAATAGCCAAATCCTAAAACACTACATCAACTAGACTCCATGGAAGATTCCTCATTGTATATAAATAAAGAGCTTTTTTTTTTTCTTTTATTTCTTTCCCAATTTTACTTTGATTTATGTTTGTTTTTTTAGATTCAGTGTTTTGTGGTTTGTTTGGTTTTCAATATTTTATTTTCCTGCCCAAAAATTATAACTCTGAATTTCTCAAATTATTGATAGTTTGGTCCTGGACACGATTCTAAAAGTGTAATGCATTTGGTGTCAATATCCTAATAAATTTGTGACCTAGCTTCCATACACAACCCATCGCTAATTGTATGTCTTAGTGGTGCATCACTTTAAGTCAGATCTAGTAGCGGAACATAGTTCATCATTATACAAGCATTATGAATTTAAGTGTGACAAAGTGAGGAACCAAGGGCTTGGCTCAAGAATATATATATGTATTGTTTGGACCAAGAAGAAATGGTCTACGAAGAGACATTTGCAGTACCCCAGAGAATGTTACTCAAGGAATTCTCTAATCCATAATCAAGTTGGAAAATCTCAGCATCACAGGTGTCATCCCTAGTGCCTTTAAAGGAAAAATGGAATTCCCTCGGCCACCTATCTCTAAACATAAGAGAATTAAATTTCAAAAGGTAAAGGCATGGATAAAGGAATTCTAAATCACGTGGGACATGCAAGTATCTCCATCGGGGATATGGAAACTTGTTGGCAGCAGAGAAAGGCTTGTGACACTGGGGTGACTTGATCGGGGCTATGGACACTCACTAGAAGCAAAGAAACACTAGGGAAATGCATAACAACTTGTATTTTCATCATTCTTTATGTCTCTATTATCTGTAGTACTCCTCATGCCTCCCTTGAAGTCATTTCCGTATGAAGAAGTATTTTTTAATAGTCAGTCTGTTCGAAGGCAGTGTTTGAACTTCCCCTTTGTATCATACAAACTTTGTATCATCAAAATACACATTATTAAAAAGATCTATGGGACCTATTATTTCTCTCTCAGGTCATGCATTACAATTACCCCCCTCCTCAAATATCTATGTTTGGATGCCACTTTACAAATATTCATGGCTTCACCCAATGTGTCACCATTTTTGTTTTCCAGGCACTAACAACCCTCCATTTTCTTGTGATTTACTCACAAAGCTTCCTCGAGAAAATTGAACCCCTCTATTTTTTCCGTCTTTGAAAATTTGTACCTTATCAATGGATTCCTACTCCCACTCTAAACATGCTCTTCAAGCTTCATACTTAGGCTAAGTCTGGATCTTTTCGCTCTAAATGCTTGAGAAAATTTTAAGTTAAATATTTATATTTCGAGCGAGTTAATGTAAACTCCTACGATGTACATCGGAGGAGTTACCAAAAAATCCTCTGATACATCAAAGGAGTTCCCTTCAACCACACCGATAACCACCAACCCACTTTATATATGGGCAGGGGAATGATAATACTAAAAAAAGGCCAAAAACTCAAGGTGAAAGATAGTATTTTGACCTCCAAATGATAGGTTTCCCCTCCAACATTTCTAGGGATTATGACAAACACTCCCACATGGTGATAAAATTGTGACACTTAAGTGCGACACTTGGTATAGTGTGATGATTAAGTGAGACACTTGGTAGTGTGAAAAATAGGTGTGTAACACTTATCAATACATGGTGGCCATGTTATGTAGACTCTACAGGGAGAAATATGCCTCCAATGTTTCCCTATTATACATGCCATTAATTTATTACTGCGTAGATAAAGGATCTTCGTTCAAATGGGATGGAATCCTACATCAAATCTAACAGAGGCAATCACTATAGTTGTAAAATCCAAGCCCGAGACCTTTCCCAGTTTCCATATCTCTTCATATATCAAGGACATAATGTGCATAGCCAACCAACACCCAAAGATGGGTTAGGCATGGAATCTATCTAACCCAACAATTCATATATACTTCCCAGTGCTATGGGAGAACAAGTACATGACTAAATACCAAAATATTTGTGAGCACTTCCTAGCTCTGTTGTATGAATTCATCTTCTGCACACCCACTCCCTGCATGACTGATAAAGCAATTTTCGTCATCAAAATAATTGGAAATTGGTACTTGATGGAACATGGCACCTACATTAGGGTGTACAGAGCTATGAAATCCCCTCATTTACTTCCTTTATTTGTATCGTATAGATTAGTTATTCAAGGGGTGGCATATCAAATGGTAATCAACAGAGTCGGTGGAATACTCTACAAATATAGGAAGGCGATATGGCCTCCACTCCCACTATACATTGACACTTATTATGTTTCAAACACCAAACAAGCTCAGGAGGAAGTAGATATTTTACTTTCATACAAATTTGGGGAGGAAAGGTTAAGGAGACACAACCCTAAAAAGGTTGTAAAAGAACATTTCAACAAGATAGGCCTACCTTGGGAGTACACATCAGAAAATTGGGAAGAGGAGGAAGTACACTGCAATGTTAGAACTTACGATGACGTCATCTTCAAAATAAGAGATAGACCCATAGGGAGGATTGTAAATGAATAAAAGGCACAAGAAGAGTCTAGAAATAAAGCATAAGAGAAAGTTGAAATAACGATTGTTTCTACTACATCTACATAGTCTGGATCAACAGAGGAGGAGGAAACATTGGAAGATAGGAAAAGAAGAGACAAGGAGAGGGTTCACAAGAACAAGAACGATGCCTCAAAAAATAAAAGGAATATTGAAACTAACAAAGATAAATCTAAAAATTATACGACAATCATAGAAACACCCACAACTAAGGTAAAAGCAAAGGTAGTTTCCCAGAAAGAGGATGAACAAAAGGATGCAGCCAAAAAATATGCAACAGAAGCAACAATAGCAAAGGAATCCACACAAAGGGAAGCCAAAGAAGTTGTGGACAAAGAAACAACAAAAGGTCAGAGGAAAAAGGACAAGGAAGCCAGAAACAGTCAGATAGTCCCAATGGACACCGACCTACTAGATATATTCACAAAAGACACCAGTGGTCAATCCCAATATGGTGGGCTAGATCTAGGATTCTGAATGTCATTTAAAGAATATAAGGTCCCCAAATTGAAGAAATTAACCTATGACAAGGCTTTAGGTAAAATCATGTAAGAAGAGGTGAAGAAGGTGCCTACAACAGGAGGATACCCGATCTTGATTGTTACATAGACCTTTGTAACAAGATATGTTAGAGAAGACCCCGTCGCCATATCCTTCGTCGGCTCTGTCTTCATGATCTAAAATTGAAGAAGACTTGTATTCTTGAAATTATTTGCAAGATTTAAATTCATGTGTTAAAATGAAAATGGATCAATTTTGCAACACAACTTTTATAGAAATTACTCATTCAAGATGCATATAAAATACAACAATAAACAGTGAATAGAAAACACATAACACAACAAATGATAAAGGAGTTCACCCCTCTCTTGGGCTACATCTCCTGGTCCATATTCCAATGGATATTTTGTATCATTTGCT
>JASDQU010689487.1:76064-92742 GCA_032191745.1 Picea mariana | reverse complement strand
GTCCATCACGTACATGCGCAACATGTCTTCCAGGGTTTGGTTCATATGTTCTGTCTATCCGTCCATCTCTGGGTGATATGCAGTACTAAATTTAAGCTAGGTTCCCAGGGCCTCTTGGAAAACTCGTCCAAAATCATCCAGTAAACACCGATCCTCGATCGGATATAATCTTTTTAGGCATGCCACGCAGCCTCACATTCTCACTGATGAAAACTCTCGCTATGTCAGGTGCCTGATACGTCGTATGCACAGGAATAAAGTGAGCACTCTTCTTCAGAGTGTCTACTACTACAAAAATCGAGTCATGTCTCCTTGCCGTCAGTGGCAATCCAACAATAAAATCCATCGATATAACCTCCCATTTCAATTCCGGGATGGCATGTGGTTGAAGTAATCCTGCCGGGTGTCTATGTTCAGCCTTTACCTGCTGACACTCTAGACATCTAGCCACAAAGTTGACTATGTCGGCCTCCATTCCTTTCCAAAACAATAAGGGCTTAAGGTCTGCCCTCATCTTCGTGACTCCTGGGTGCGGCATGTAAACTGCCCTATGTGCCTCGCTCAGGATCAACATCCTCAACTCGTCGTTTGGCGGTACGTAAATCTGACTTCTAAACCTCAATAAACCATCGCTATCAAGTGAATATCCCTCATAACGTGGTACCATCATTGTGTTTTGTCCGATAAAATTCTTGACTTCTGTGTACCAGTCATCATCATGCGGTAAGGCGAGAATCTTCTCACGTAGATTTGTTTGAAGAGGTAACACCGAAAAGTGGCGTGGCCCCCGACTCAAGGCATCCGCCACTCGGTTCACTGTTCCATTTATGTAAGTAATCTCGAAATCGTATTCGCTAAACAGTTCCGACCAACGTCGTTGTCGCGCGTTCAGGTCGCTTTGCGTAAAAATGTGTTGTATTCCACAATGACCAGTCTTTAATTCAAATTTGCATCCAATAAGGTAGTGTCTCCAAACCTTCAAGGCATAAATGATGGCTAATAACTCCAAATCTTGTGTCACGTAATTCTCCTCATGCCTTCTCAGTTTTCTCGAAAAGTAAGCAATCACTCATCTGACCTGCATCAAGACTCCACCTAAACCTTCTTTGGATGCGTCAGTGCATACTAAGAAGTCTGTGTCCATGTCAGGGACCCTTAGTATCGGCGCGGTTGTCAACAACTCTTTAAGCCGCTAAAATGCTTCGGCGCATTTCTCTGTCCAAACAAACTTCTTGTTTTTTTTCTACAGCTCCATGATCGGATTTGCTATCTTCGAAAAACCCTCGACAAACCGTCGATAGTATCCTGTTAGTCCCATAAAACTATGCACTTCTGTGACATTAGTCGGCGCAGGCCATTCCATAATAGCCTCAACCTTGGCTGGATCCACGACGATACCTTCGCTGGAGATAACATGCCCTAAGTAGTGAATTCTCGATTGGTAAAAAGATCATTTGGACAACTTCCCATACAGTTTGTGTTCTTGTAAACATTGTAGTACCAAGCGCAAGTGCTCATCATGCTCCTCCGTCATCCGAGAGTATATCAAGATATCGTCAATGAATACTTGGATGAACTTGTCCAAGTACTCGCGGAACACTCCGTTCATTAAACTCATGAATACTCCTGGGGCGTTTGTCAGCCCAAATGGAAAAATAGTAAACTCATACTGTCCGAATGTCGTCTTAAAAGGCAGTCTTAGGGATGTCATCCTCCTTTATCCGTAACTGGTTATACCCTGATCGCATATCGATCTAAGAGAACACCATCACACCCTTCATTTGATCGAACAGATCATCAATTCTTGGTAAGGGATATTGATTCTTGATTGTGGCCTTGTTCAGTTGACGGTAGTCAATGCAAAGCCTCCATGATCCGTCCTTCTTTCGTATGAAAATAACTGGTGCACCCCACGGTGACACACTAGGACATATCAGTCCCAGGTCCAACAACTCCTTCAGTTGCATTTTCAACTCTTGCAACTCCAGGGTCGACATCCGATAAGGCGTTCTTGCTATCGGTTTGGTTCTCGGGTTCATGTCTATGGTAAAATCCAGTTCCCTTTCTGGCGGCATCCCAGGAAACTCCTCTGGAAATACGTCTGGAACCTCCTTCACCCCCGAAAGGTGTTCTAGACTTTCCGCTACTCCCTTCTCGTTTAGCACGAGGATCGCATAAAGTTTTCACCCCTTGCGCATATTCTTTCGTACTGTAAGGAAGAGATGAACCGCAGGGAAACTCCCTGGTTTCTTCCTACAATCACATGTCTCTATCCCTCGTCATCAACCAAGCTTAATCGTTTTGTCTTACATTTGAGAATCGCCTCATGCGTTTCCAACCAATCCTTACCGATCACGACGTCATAAGATCCTAAGATCGTGATGTACAAGATGACTCTCGTGACAAACTCTCCCAGGTTAAGGGCACAGCCCGTAACCCTTCCTCCAACCTTCTGTTTGGCTTCTGAAGCCATCCTTGTGAAGCTAAACTCGTCCTGAATGACTGCCTTCCGGATGACATCATGCAAGGTTTGAGGCTTCAAGATAATAAACCTTTGCACGCATGCTGCTTTTAAGGCCCAACACGAATCTGTTGACCTTAAGCTTCTCAGGGTTAAGGTGCAGAGCATGTCGGAGTGACGCCATAACACGTGCCTCGCTCTCGGGCACCGTACGACCTCCCTGTCGTAAGGCAATGAGCTCATTGAGCCGACGCTTAATGAATTCCTCTGAAAGGTACCTCTCTCGGAACCGTTCCTCGAACACTTCCCATGACACGTCTTCAACGATCATGTTCAGCTGTGACAGGAGCGTCTTCCACCATAGAAGAGCACTCCCCTTCAGTTGAAAAGACCGCCATGTGGACTTTCTTGTTGGAGGTATAATCGTGAAGTGCGAAGCACATCACCATATTCTCCAATCATGCCTCAGCGGCTGCATTGTCCGGGGCACCAAAGAACTCGGGAAATTTTACCTTCTCGAGTTCACAGTGAAAGTTACCTGTAACGGCCGGTGCGCACGACAAAACCCTAGGGGGTGCCGGTGCCCTGGCCTCATCTCTGTCCCAACGGCTAATCAGAGCCTCGGACATGCGCTGAAAGGATCTCATCATCCCAATAACAACGCCAACTGCTATAAGCTCCTATTCGAGCACCCGCTCGCCTCACTGGGGTTGAGACCCCTCAGTCATGGATGCTACTAGAGGCATCATGCCTCCTCCCCTAGCACCCGTCGTCGGCTTTCGCGGCGTTGTCTATCCATGATTACCTCCATGCACACAATCCACTCGATCAACAAGAGTATAATAAAACCAACTCATGTCAACGAAAGCCGTAGAGAACCCCAAGTCGCGGGTCGAACCAGCTCTGATACCATATGTAAGGACCCTCCTCGTTACTACAACGACGATGAAAACAGGTGCAAATTTTTTTTTTGTTTTAAAAGTGTGTGCGTGCGTGTAGGAAGGGAAATAGACACACAGGACTCTACGTCGCCACCCGACGACTAACAAGACGCAAGCAAGGCGGACACAACAAGATGAAATGAGACTCTCCCCAAGCATCTTCGTGCATTTAATGATGATCGACCATCATCATCTCTAGGCTAGACAATAGCACACACATCAACAAGTCTTACTAGTGCCTTAGTAGGCTGTTTACTTGTTCGACAAGTATCAACATCCTTCGTGGCACATAACCCCAAATACTTAATTAGGCACACATCATCAATTGAATGACGTAAGAGATAAAATTTGACATAAACAATGTCAACCAGTGAAGGGTGCGATAATAATCTCGACTTATTCCAATGTAAGGGAGTTCATCTACTCAGCTAGTTGTACATCAGCATTAAAATCAAGGCGCAAGTGATATAACCACATTAATTTCAGGGCGTAAGAGATTCATTAGGTTTGCTCCAAGGCACCATAGGAAGCAAAGTCGAGGCCCATCAGACCATCGCCTGAATAGCATTATTAATGACACGCGAGTAATATAGGTACTTAATTGATCACCTGCCTCGGTTTAACCATCCCTTCATTTGGGGCGCATGAGTTACACCCATAATTTATTGTGAAAGATATCTAAGGTCTAACAGCCATCCATTGCCACCAAGTCTAACCCCATTAGTGATAACTCACCACTAAAATTTAAGTTAAACAATAATCCCCAACTCCAACAATGTCCCACATATTAACTAACCCAACTGATATTAAAAAGGAAGTATTAAATCGATGCTCAACTTATATTATAACATTCATCAATTATAATAGTTCGACATCCAAGTAAGGAGGAAATACTTTTGAATACACCATAACCTAGTTATGTTGCCACGATACCCAAAATTTATTAAATACAAATCCATTTATGGGGAAAATTCAACTTACTACCTATATCGCCAGATAACACTTCCATAACATCCCTTAACATATAATATGTATATAACATATCTACTTATGGGGATTGCAAAATTTAAGTAGTAACTACATACACATATAACAGTTTATTTATGGATTTGGCAATATACTTGGAACAACAAAATGTTCAGATTTATAACAATAACAATTTCAATAAGAATGCCATAATGCAAGTTAGAATAGAAACTACATAATATATATAACCAATTTACTTCTAGATTGGGAAATATGAATTTAACAACAAAAGGTTCAGATTCATAACAAATAACAATCCATTAAAATCCAATAACATAATAATTTCGATGATGAGCACGAGGTAATAAAAACCAGGATAAAATCTTATCGTAAAACATATGGTAGAAGAAATCCTCCTATTGCAATTATATTATAAATGGATTCTTTTGACGCAAATCTTATTTCTTCTTTACCACTAATCACATTCTTTTATTAATATAGCACGGTGGTGTGTGATTAAATTCTAAGTCAAGCTTATCAACAGATTATTGCGGATGCCAAGCCCACGGATCCAAATACCGACTATCTTCTACATCGAACCAACATCAGTCACCAAGACAAGTGCAACCGCCCAGCCCGATGCTTTCCACCTGTCTCACCGAAAATAAAAACAATAAAGAGAAAAGGCCGAGCATAGGAAAAAGAAAACCATAAAAAATCATAATGGAATTTACATGGTAAGGGATTTCTCTATGGCGATCGAAACCTCTGTAGATTCATTCGTGCAGATCGAATCTTTTGTTAGCCTGGAAAGCATGCTCTGTACATGGTTGACTTTAAAAATTGAAGAAAAAGAGGGCGCACATACAGAGAGTCGCCAGGGTTAATAGCGCAATTAAAACGCTGTCAAGTGCGCAGTAAAAATGCAGAGCTAAATTCGATTTCCAAGGCGGTCATTAAGGTAAAGCGTCTGACTAACCGGGTGGCGCGGATAGAGCTAGGCTCGAATTATAGAGTATGGAAATCTAACTTTTCACTGTTAATTGATCTTTAGAATTTACATTTTCTCCTGGGCTGTCTGCGTCTCATCATCTCGATAAAAATGATCCAAGAGATCCAATAATGCTATACGCCCATATTTTCGGGATAGGGCTAAAGGGGTAACACACGCTTCAATACACGGATCGAGGGCCACAAGTAAATACTCTTGATGTTCGTGGGTGAGGTTGCTAGGGTTCCAGGGCAGTGAGAATGGAGTATCCATTACTCCAAATATCAGTGCATTAACTGCCTGCAACGTCTACGTAGGCACCACCCCTTCTACGACCAAACAGGAGGATCACCATTTTTATAATTGAGCAACTTACGCCTCAATTAATTTAATCTGATAGGCAGATATTTAATTAAAAAAATTTCAATAATTTATTTTAACCGCTCACTATCTACTCATTAATATAAATTACCGGTGTCATGACATTCATTCGATTCCTAAATATAACAATAGGTCAGGTCGATTTCTTATTTAATTAACGAATTCCATACTAAATTCATTGATGGTAAATCATTAATGCTTAAGTCATTTATCCAGCTAAAACAATTACGCCTTTTACATATATAACCTTAATCGAACCCACGTAATTCCATGATGTCAATCATTTAAAATACATCGTTAAAAATTCCACTAAATAATACTTGAACATTAAAGAAGGGAGAAATTCGTGTTAACGCACAGCCCAGGTGAACGGGCTCTATCCTATAGTTGGGTTCACACAGTGGCCATCCTCACACAGTGGCCTTTAACTGTCATTTCATGGTTACGCACCCTTCACATCAACGTTGTGCTCAATGCAACATTGTGAGGATTTAATGATGGTTTTATTCCTGGAGGCCGAATCTGTCCTTATACATAATTATAGTGATTTATACATAGTTATGGTTCTTATTACAAAGTAAGAAATAAAATGATTTTAAATTCCACCAGTTTATAGGACAGACAATTCCACTCACTTCACAGAGTGAATTCTGCAGTTCGACTCCTTCTGCTCTTGTTAAACTTGATAAGGAGATATCCTTTATATACCACTATGATACAATTGCTCATATTCTGGAAATCAGGAATTGCCACTAAACGTTGCAGTGCCAAATGTAATAATATGTAATAATAGAGATACAATTTATGAAGATTGTAAACGATGTGGTTAGTCTCAAAATTTTACTAATATTTAGAGTTACATTGTATGAAGACTGTAAGAGACGTTTTAAGTGAAATCCAGAGCAAAGGAATCACAATAACTCAAGTGGAATAGAAAGCAATATCAGAACACTTTGTAGAGGGAACTGGCAAGATCAAAGCTCTAGTGGAATAGAAACGATATCCGAACACCTTGTAAAAGAAATTTGGAGATAAAATAATATAGAATGATTTGTAAAAGAATAAAATATCTTAACGTATTCAGTGTAATGGAATAGAAATTTAGGGGGTCGATACCCTCAAACACCGGAAACAGATGAGGCAACGTACTTCCTACTCAGAGCCAATGGCAGAAATGGTCCAGTTATCAAATAAGTGGCGTATTATCTCGATGAAGGTTAAAGACAAAGAACTCAAGTAAATCCTGGGTTTAAAGACATGCAGGAAGAGGTAAACCCAAGAATGCCCCAGCGTTCCGCCAACTCAGCATAGAAGGACATTGATGTCGTGACCAATCACTAACGCCGAGTTTATCCCAGGAACATTCCTGTGACAGACTAAGATTTCAATCTCTCTATCGACCCGATCGTATGCTGGTTGGATTAACGATAAGCCAGGTGATGCTCTCGAAATAGAGTACTGGAAAAGGGATAGTGGAAAAGGAAAAACGCTGGAAACAAGCACACGCAGCCCAGCTCCCTCAGAGAGCACTCTCGGCTCACGCGTCTTATGCCAGGGAAAAAAGTTAATGCTGAGAATTTTCATAAATTGCAGGAGGAAATTTTTGACCCACAACGCTGATATAAACCCCAAGAAATTTCTATTTATTCACACAGTCCAGATTCACCTAAGGACGAGGTCAATAGCTATTACACAGTTGTAGACTAAAAATTTCGCCATACAAAGTGAGAATCAACCTCACGCAACCAACGCAATGAGAATAAAAAAATAAAAACATCAACGCAATCCAGAAGGTAACCGATAACTATTTACACATTCTTAGAATAATTTTACGCCATCCAGAATGAGAATGAAAACATTATGCATACCTGTGCTTGCTCGCCTCCTCCAAAAGTTGTCCGCTGACTCCTTGATGCTCCCGCTGCTCCTGCTCCTACTTACTGACCGCAATGAACTCACCGGTACCTCCCAGCCAAATTCTAGGGGTACTCTTCTTCCCCCTCAGCCCCCCGAGCCGCAAAGGGGCCACACACAATCAGAGAGTAACTAGCTTCTCAGCTCACCTCCAAGGCTGAGCTACCACTCAAGTCTGCTGAGAATCCCCAACTCCTACGAGAAATCAGTCCAGTCTCTCTAGTCTCCAGCATAACAATACCAGTCTCCACAAAAGTCCCCTTCTTTCCCGCTCTCCCTTTCTTTTATTCAGTCTCAAACCCTAATTCCTCTTTTCTTAGGTTTTCCCCCCCTTTTCCCTTTTGATTTTCTTATTTTTTTTTTTAATTTATTTTGTTTATATTATTTTATTTTATTTTTCTTTTCAAAAACTCAAAGAGTATGTGCGCTCCTTATTAATTTCATTTTATTTTCACATGCTTAACTTTATTTGTTTACAATTTGTTTGCAATGTAAATATACATATATATATTTTCATTTTTCTACTTATAAGCATGCATTCATCATTGTAGTTCATCATTTTCCATCATTTAAATTTACCATTAATATATATATTTATGTATATAGGATAAAGAGAGATTATGGTGATGGCAAACATGTATAGGGGAAAAATAAATGTATTACATAAAATGGATAAAGAGGAATTACGGGGAGGGATGGCGATTTAGTAATGGGAACTGGACAAGAAAAAGGGAGATGGGTTATTGGAAGATCAAGGCGATGGAGGATAGTTTAATTAAGTAGACAAGGATAATGAGAGGATAATGGTCTGAGTTTTTGTTTTCCCCTTTTTTTTGAATTATCATTTGTTAAGGCCACACTAAATCCCCCCCTTTTTTCTAGAAGGTCTTATGCTTAGGGTTTAGATTCTGAGCTAGGTGACGATTAGTTAAGGGAAAGGCTTAAGGTTTTATTCAGGTGCTGATGACTTAGGGTTACTTAGGCTGACTCCTTCAACCACCTTTATCGCGACGTGCCCTTCAGGTCGCACCACATGCGCTAAGGGTGTCGCTCGCCTCTGGAATTTCTTTTGGCGACGTGCCCTTCAGGATGCACCACGTGCTCCAAGGGTGCCACTCACCGACTGAGTTTCTTCTGTGTGATGTGCCCTTCAGAATGCACCACGTGCTCCAAGGGTGCCACTCGCCGACTGAGTTTCTTCTGTGCGATGTGCTCTTCAGGATGCACCACGTGCTCCAAGGGTGCCACTCACTGACTGGACTGATTGGTAGACCTCTATAACCCCTGGAGTAAACACTCCGCCAGGCAAACTCGTAGGAGACTAAGGGCTCTAAGGAATAAGGCCCCCGTCTTATTGCGCGCCCCTTAGAATCATCGTGAGTGACTGTCGCAGTCTACCCTCACGACATCGTGGATCCTCTTGAACTAGGTAATTGTTAACCTACAGTTCGAGCCACGGCAGGAGTGCTAGCAGGCAGTGGAAGGGCTGCTGTCCACCCCTCTCCCTCAACCTCTCTGCAAATCGTGTGTGGCCCCTTTACTCCATATGTGAGTCAAGTCGGCAAGCTATCGTCAGCCTGCATCACCAATAATCATGTCAGAAATGTCAACCTCAAATCATCAAATCAAATGAAACNCAACCCAAAAGCACACTCTCTGACTCAGTCCGGAGTCCAAGGGGGTTCTACGGATGCATCTGCATCCTCAAGGTCAAAAACCCTGCACACTCAATAAAACTGAGTCAATAGCACCAGTCTACATCAAATAGTAACACATCATGTCATCTGTCAATCACATCATAATCAAATATAAAAGGTCTAACATCAAAAAGGGTCCAGATCACTTGTGAGCAAGTGTCCTCAAATAATAAGTGTTCTCAGTGCGCCAGAGCGGGATGTTACATAACTCTGTAAGGGATTTAATTACATGCCCTAACCTTAAGAAAAAATACGCACTAGCTAATGTTGGCAAGGTTAATGTGGACCAAATATGAACATTTATCTAGATAAAATGCTAAGACAACCAATCACGTGTTTCTCCACAAAAATTTCACTTGTCAATTACATGGTGTTGTAAATTACTTTGTGTTTTAGTGGATATTAGGAAAGAGATTTGTTGGAATAAGCTTGGAACGAATGGTTTAAAAATAGAGGAACCCCAAAACACTTGATTCCCCTTCCCCTGCACATCCTATGGGGTATTATATGGATCATAATGAATGATATAATATTCAAGTAAATTTAACCCTCACCTTCTAATATAGCATATAGTTTTAAATATCCCTTCACTCCACTGGTTGGTCACAAGAAACAAAAATCTTAGTAGATGGTTCCACGGTTGGCAGTGGATTACATAACCCCATATGGTTTCTATAAGGGTGCCAATGGGATATCAACAAATTAAAAAAATGCATTGATTGATAGAGTGAAGAACCAATAGAAACAATACTTTCCTCCTCCTCATCATCATCGTCATCACCATCGTCATCAATATCATCATCATCATCATCGTTGCTGTCATCGTCGTCGTCTTCCCTTAATTCATTTTCACCACAAACACTATAACCTCTTACCACTATTATCCTAAACACATTGAATATGACATTAGCCCATTACACATCCTCCTCCTCATCGTTTTCATCGTCGTCATAATCAGGATCCTCTTCATCATCGACGTCGTCCTCATCATCATCATCATCATATAATATAATATTTAATTATATAATATGTAATATATCATGTTTATATAATATATATAAAATATATATTTCTGTATATTATATATATAACATAGAATAACCCAAAATAATAAATAAACAAATAGAAATATAACAAATATAAATTATATAAGATATATTAACATATCCCAAATTAAAATAAAAGACAACAAAAACAAAACAGAGTATTGATATTATTGTGTGTGCAACCTGCAAGGGAAAGGGGATCACTACACATGAAACTAAGGGCACAAAGAATATAGACTATGAGGGTGAGGAGATAGACTGCAAGGGCACGAAGGGGAGATAGACTATTGTAACACCCTATTTCACCCAATTTGTAATTAATCATAAAATAGGAATTACCATGCTAATGGATGAGGACAATGTAAATGTATTGTTGTTTGAGTTGCCAATAACTGACTGTGGGGGTGAAGCCTTGAAAGTAATGGCCATGATATCACTAGAGGAAGAATGTGAAAACTATAAGAGATGATTCATTATGAAAAATAACCCCAAATTTACCTTGATGAGGATGACAACCTCCTTCGGATCCCAAGGAGAGGAATCCGTTAATGAAGAAAGGACTGGTGGTTGAATTACCAACCACCCCCATGAATGGAAACATGGGTTGTCAGCCCGAAGTACTGCAGGGACCTACAGAATTGAGCTTCCTTCTGACAGAAGGAACGGGATAGGTCAGCAAAACCTTCAAAGGTAAGAGGGATACACATGGGAGAGGAGACACGAGACAAAAAGAGCGTAAGCTTGCAAGGGAGATGCGCGGAGCTCTCCAGCGAGTCATGAACTGAAGGCCATGAGGTTGATGCCGAGGACCATCTAAGAAACCTTGCCGAGGCCATAACTGAGAGAGAAATATCTGAGTTACAGAGAACAAGACCCAAACAGAACCGGAAATGGAGGAAGAACTCTCGAGAAGTGTGAGAATTCCTTGGTGATATCATCGCTTGGCATGGGGGTGGACATAGTGCTAAGAATGAATGCCTCTGTGCCTATGGTCGGGTGGAAGGAAGAACACCCACAGTCAGTTGGTTGGTGATAACCTATAATAGATAAGTGATTTCCTACCCTATGTAATTTAGCCGTAACTATGTATGAATTGGTTATACTGTATATGTTTCAGGAATTGTACATACTTCTTAATGGATATACTGTATCCTTCTTACTTTTGCTTGATTGTATAACTAGGCCAGTAAGAAATTATATGGTTAGGAGATGATTTTATACTCATAAATGCTTGTGTTCTGTGGAGGCATAAACCAGAGTCACGAACTGTGTGTTCGTCGACCCCAGAAACAGTTTCATGTACGCATGCCAACCACCCTAATTGTTTAGAGTCCCTTGGAGGATGAAGTTTGTTAAGCTTAGGAGAGGTAGTGCAGATCAACACAGGCTCTTTGCGAGGCAAACCGAACCCATAACTTCTTAAGTCCTAGACAAGCTGAAGAAGGATCACACCTTCATGTGCAAGAACCCTGCATGGAGTACATAGATCAAGAAACCCTTTGGAGGTTTCAGAGCGTATGAAAGCTCAGGAGTAATAGAGACCGTTGATGATCCCAAAAATATCACAACTGTTGATTATGGCTAAAGGTCGCAGCCATCCATCGGAGGCAAACATGGCTGTCGTTCGGCGTTTCGGCATCCGGGAAACTAGAGGGAAAGACCCCTTGTCTTCCCAAGTCATGAAATCCCGGTATACAAAACCCCGATGCGCTCTGTGGATGAGCCGGTTTAGTGTGAATAAATTTCGGCATTTCGACATCCGGGAAACCAGAGGGTAAGACCCCTCATCTTCGCAAGTCACGAAATCCTGGTATACGAAACCTCGATGCGCTCTGTGGATGAGCTGGTTTAGTGGGAATAACGTTCAGTGTTTCGGCATCCAGGAAACCAGAGGGTAAGACCCCTCATCTTCGCAAGTCGTGAAATCCTGGTATACGAAACCCCGATGCTCTCTATGGATGAGCCGGTTTAGTGTGAATAAGTTTCGACATTTCAAAATCTGGGAAACCATAGGACAAGACCCCTCATCTTTGCAAGTCGTGAAATCTTGGTATACGAAACCCTGACGCGCTATTAAGACTGAGTGTCTTTCAACACCCTTAAGCTCAAGATGGATAGTGACCGTCAGATCCAGATCAACGAGGATTGTTGGTATCATACACGAATTCCCATATCAGAGTTCGGGGAATGGAGTGACCAGTGGTTTGGGTCGTTGCATTTCAAACTCTCGGTTACCGAAATCCCGATACAGCCAGCACCATTGGATCAAGGGGAGATTCGCAGCCGTTGATCTCATTGAAGTTAAGATTTCGGGTTTTGGGGTTTGAAGAGTTGAAAGACTTGACTCTCTTGCATCGTTGAGTCATGAAGTGCGAAAGGCACCTCTTGGATTGGCCTGTGGTCATAACCAACGATCACATGGAGGTGTATAAGGGAAGAGCTAGCCTGCGCTAGGCCCCCATAGGAATTCGGGGATTCTGTCCCTCGAAGAAAAGATGAAAATTTTATTTTTGTTGTAGTGGGTATGTGACAAATTGGTATCAAAGCATGGTTACAACACTTGGCCTGCTTGGGCTCATGTATGAGTCACGTAAGGAGATATTTTTATCTACATTTTCTCTTTAAGGAGAAGGACTGCAGAATGAAACTGTAATTTGGGAATTTCTACAGAATTTCAGCAAGGGAATTATATTGTTCCTTTGTCAAAATGATAACTAATCTTATAGGAGTAGGGATGCACTGATCAATATTACTGATAAGACCTAAGTGTGAATAATAGAGGTGGAATAAATTATTCTATGAAGCTGCACGAGCTAGAAAAGGGACATGAACTAAGTTGTTCTGTTATAGTGTGACGATGGCTACCTACTAAAGTAGGTAGATTCTCTTGCAATTGAGATGGCTGGTTAGGTAAGAATTAAGATCCTCATGAAGAACTCCTTCATGATTTAGGAAATCTCATAAGGACTAGTAGGATCCTTAGAAGGTTATCATTATTGTATTATTAAAAGAATAAACCCTGAGCATATAACTCCTCACGATTGAGAGGACTGATGAAAATATGTAGGGTCAGATTATCTAACCTATAATGGTTAGAATCGACAACAAGGATAATCTATTTAAACAAGATTAATATGAGTCCTTTGGGACTGTTTCTAATTCCCAAGAGTGACCCTTGTTGGTTGTTCCCATAAAGAGAGGGTAACATCCGTATGAGTTATGACTATGAGATTAGTCCTGTAAGTAACTTAAAAGCTCATAAAAGATAGCGAGGAAATTTTGTATGCCGAGTGTGCATATAGAGCACAAGGAGTGGATATAGAAACAAGCTTGTGTTAAAGTTTGAAGGCTTCGAAGGTTGAACACAGATATTGATTCCAGAAGAGTTGATGCCAAGTTCATGGCTGGAAGTCATTGAAAATATGAACGGACGGTGGAATTCTTGGAGGGAGGAATACCAAAATTCCATGAACCGTTAGATCTAGTAGATCAGCGAAGAAGATAAGGATGATAACCTCTCATCACTCACAAACTCAGGAGGAATATTATCTGTTAGATTGGAATCAACAAGAGTCATCGATCTAGAGCTTCGAGGTTTCGGCTATTGGGAAAATAGAAGCGAAGACTTTCCCAAAGTCGCGCAAGGTAAATCATCGATTCAATCAGGGTCGTTGGTTAGCGGATGACCTGAACCGTAGATCCAATGTAATCGGATCTTCGGAAGTCGGAGGTTTAGAAGTCAACGGGAAGAGTTTTGAGAACTTGCATGTCATGAAATCCCAACATCCAACCTAAGCCATTGGATCAAGACAGGCGGTGGATCGTTGATCTGATGCATACACATTTTGGGTATTCAAAATCGGGAGTTAGGAGGCCAGAATCTCAAAAGGTGGAAAGCTGAGATTTGATCAAGACCGTTGATTGGTAGAGAGATCTGGACCATGGGATCTAAGTTGTCGTACCCTTGTGGATCATAAGTTTGGGAAACGGTGGAGCATTGTCTGTGGATTCACCGAAACACGGGATCCTGACACATGTCTAGGAGTCGACCCTAGGTTCTGATCGAAGGGTCATGTGAATAAAAGAGCCGAGAAAACCTTAGCCTCAGTCTTTTAGGTTTTCGGATTTTGAGGATCGAGGAACTAGAGTTCCTTGCAATAGGAATCTCGAAATTGCGAAATGCGAAGCACCTTTTAGTTCGGATCGTGGTCACCGCCGGTGGTCACGTGAGGAGAAGGCATGAACTAGTATGATGAATACTTAGCTGTGTTCAATTGTACTTGAGTGCATGAGTTTAATGCATTGTGAAGCTTCATAATAGGAAGCATGATATTAATACTGGTAAGGTATGAATGATATTAAATGTGCAAGTAATGCACATCTATGATGTAAGAGTATAAATATACTAGAGGCCCAATATGATTGCCCTAATTAGTGAAACGTGAAGCAAGTATTGCTCTTGTCCAGATTAAATGAATACTATGGAGGCATAGCTGACTCCATTCTGGGGATTCATGAAAGTTTTGTTCCAAATAATATCCTGAGGGGAATGTATTCCATTTCCTCAGGAAGTACCAATATAATTAGATGAAAGGGTAAATGAGCAAAGATTCTCTCTTGTCATAATAAGAGACAAATGATTACACCTTTGAGCATCACATGAAAAGGATTGTGAATGAATCTGAATTGACTGATCTTAACAGTAAAGATGCATGTGGGTTGTAAAATATGCCTATGGAAACTACACACAGGCTTATGATTATGAGTGTAGCTAAGTACATCGTGGATGTAAGTTAGCAAAAACCTAGAACATGTGATGATGCATAATCTGGAATACATACCAGAAAGGTATGTCTATGTCCCTTAAAGAATTCTTATTAACAAGATGAAGCTAATTCAAACTTGAGGCCATCACAGATAGTGATGGATATGAAACAAGGAAGTTTCATACCGAAGGAGTTCCCACTAGAGGAACTGTATAAGGACTCTTTCAGAGGAACATAGTCACGACCCGAATAATTGTTGAAGGTAGGACAATGGGTTGCAAGGCCTATCCATATATAAGAATCCTGGATTACATTTTGAAAGAATCATGTAATTAATAGAAGACTAACAACTAAATATTGACCATTCTGATAACCGAATGGAAGTGTGTAGGATGCACATGTTCATGATTCATTATGAGCAAAGAGTTTCTATTAAAGCATGATGCGGTATCCCAAAAAGGGTTAGGGTGAGGCATAACCAAGGAGGCTCAAGGAAAAGAGAAGGAAGATCCTGACAGGGAGTAGAATTGCAAATGTAGAGAAGAGACAGTGAGGCCTTAGAGATAACTCGGCTGGGCTGAAAATTCCCAGGCGATGTAGAAAGAATTTGAAGAAGGGGAGAGCCCTCAATTCTTTCCCTACGGTGCATTATGTTTTCTATGGGATGAGAAAGCTAGTACATTGATGAATGAAAATGTTTTGACACCATAGTGATGATGGTTGTAATACTATGAAAAAAATTGAGAACTATTGTGTTGCACTCATGAAAACATTAAGGATAGTGTGATGAAGTACATACGGATATGCTAGGACATGTCTAAAAATATTTTATTAATTTACATGCTATGGTACTTTCATTTTAATTTACATGATGACTAATGTGCCTATGATGTATGTCATGTGTAGAAAGAAATAAGATTGGAACTGTTGAGAAAGACAGTTGCCAATAATGAGCAACCTCAAGTAGAGGGTGACCATGGGGAGGCTGTGGTCGAAAGATTGTTGATAGGACTGTGAAAAGCCCGCTAAAGCATTGTTGATGAGGTGGAGATCAGAAAGAAAGAGCTAGTAGCCAAGAACCGGTATAAAGATATTCGTGCCTATGTGGCACAAGGTATGAAGGGATTTGGTAAGAACCCCGTCTGAAATATTTTATTGTCTTAGTGTTATGCATGAACTTTGAAAGGCAGTTGTATGCCTTGGATACCCAAGTAAGGTATGATTTGGGAAGGAGAACCTGAATAATGGAGGTATGAACTTTGGTAGTAAACACGGTTTGTAACCATTGGGAGAATTCATGAACCGATATGTCATGAATGCATTGACCAATCAAGGAGTGCTTAAAAGCATTCATGTGAAACTTTGAGTTATGGTATACAAATTTGGGGTTGTGATCGACCTATAGCAGGAAGCATGGTCCTGTTGTAAGAATGAAAGAAAATGAATAAACCATATGAGGAAAAGGTTGGTTAAATTCCAACACCCCATGGCCAAGAACCGATCATAAGGTGTGAC
>JASDQU010689487.1:54134-71273 GCA_032191745.1 Picea mariana | reverse complement strand
AGACTCAATCAGACTCCTTAGAGGGTTTCCCACTTCTCAGTGAGGTAACTTGCATTAGGGCATTAGTTCTTTAAGCAGGTTGTCAACGCAAATTTACCACCCACCGAAACTCAACCCCTTCACGCATCGATCCTGGGATGTTGTAGTCCATCACCAAATAGCGCTTCTTTGTGAGAAGGTTTGTTTGCATGCTTGACTCTTATATTAATTAGCATGTGTTGCTTTTTCTCCTTAGTTGGCCTTAGGATTGAGTTTGTGTCTAATGGCATCTGTTCCGGGGTAATTCCTCATTTTATCAATACAAAATATGGATACCATTAAAATAAAAGGGAATAAAGAGGTAACGAATAAATCATACCTAACTTACGGCTTATAATTCTCTGTAACACCCATGTTTCCCCTTGTATGTAATTATAATTATACGAGACAAGAGACCATGAAAAACTCAATATGTGTAAATGTTTTATTTAATGGACCTTTGTATAAAAGGTTAATGAATATAAATTTTGTTATTTACTAGAAAATGGATAAGTGTTGCATGATTGTTGGAAAGGGGGTGTGCTAAGAGAGACCACAAATGCTATGAGAGAGAGGGTGAAGGGGACCAAGAATGGTCCCCTTCCTTCCCATCCCTTCCACTTGCCTCTTCACCAACCAAACAAACCAACCATGGGCTCCGCTACTTACGCTATGCTCTTTGAGGGGAATAAATAGAGTCGATACTTCACTTATATTTATTCCCCTCAAAGCCTAATTTAGCTTCCCTATGTGTAAGATCGGGACCTTACTAGCCTAGCTCAGGAGGACCTTCATTTGTGAACCTGCCCGAGCCCCCCCCTGGACCTAACATTCTTGGAGCAAGTGAAGTTGGTGAGCCGTATGATGGGCAACTATCTCCTACGGTTTGGAGAGGACAGCGTCTAAAATAATGGTTAGTACGCTCTTGATCTTGAGGTAGTTAGTACCCCATCCTTCATAGCGGGGTGGACCAAACCAGTACCTTACTAGATTTAATTGCTCGGGACCAAAATAGACCTCTGACCCATAAATGAATTATAGTCAGGCTAGTAGGTGGGAAGGAATCCTCAAGCATTTCTGAGGGGATGGGGCAGAGAACCTATCGGTAATGCTTTCAGACCTGACCACAGACTGGGAATTTGATCCACACAAAATGTTATTGAGGAAGGAAGTAAAGGAAGGTGTGGTGGGCAGAGGAAGAGCTACGAAGAGTGCAGAGACGAGAGACTAAGCTCTTGGTTTCAAGGAAGAACTAAGGGATGAGCATGTTTTGGTCACAAGAAATGGAAAGATGGGTCATGATACAAGATGACAAACGAGGTTTGTCCTCCTTGCTTGGTATTGTGTAAACCATTGCCAAGATACTTATATATCTGGTTTTGATAAGTGTTTTTTCATACTCTATGCATTGAATTGGGAATAATGGATGCATGCATGTACTTATATATCTATAAATGGTTTCTGTATTGAAATGGCTAAGTTATGTGTATGTGTTTGTTTCCTTAAGAATCTTATGCTTCTGCTTGATTTTCAATATGCTCCAGTTTAACCCTCAAAGGTGTTTTTACCAGGGAATTACCTCATAGTTCCAGAGTCGGAGAAAGCCTCTTGGCACTTCTACTGTATCAGTAATTCCACGAGTTATCTGCGCGTTGATTCAGAAATTAAAGTTTTGCAAACTAGGAAGGTGCTTCCTTCAAACCAGTAGTCTAAGAGACCTTAGGCTTGCGCCCACAAACTTAACCAGATATTGGCTAAAAGTAGAGCTTATAGCTCGAGATTCATCAGATGGTCCATATGAACAAAGACTAAGAACCCTGCGCTAAGCGTGAAAGGAGCTAGCTCTTGATAGTTTCATAGCTTCGAGAGCTCGAAGCCATGGGATGTCAAACTTCACGACTGTCAAATTTACCCAAATGCGGGAGTCCCAAAAATTTGTGAGTTGTTGATATGGGGAGTCCATTGGGGCCCCATCTCGATCATCTGATCATCTAGTGGAAGGTTTCACACATGGTACTTCGACAGAGTCCTGCCTCGGGAAAACAGAGTGGCAGTGAAGCCAAAACCTCTGAAGGTCAGAGCCTCAAGGTTACCAGAACTGTTGATCGGAGGAACCCTTGGGTTCCTTCCTAACCACTAGATCTGGTCTATGGTCAGCCTGACACTGACAAACCCTGAGAGAAAAGAGGATTTTGGTTCGCCAAACCCTGAACATCGAACTCAAGAAGTAACAAGAGTCGAAGATCCATGGATCTATGTGGCTGGATCTCGACTCTGAGATCTGAGGGATGTTGGAAGGTTGTCAGTTCGGGTTGACGTGGCATAGTGACATCACCCAGGAACATGTGGACCTTATTTTGAAGTGCCACATGTTACCTAGATTCGTACGTATCACATACTCTATAGACCCTTTGTAACATGACACATGTCATTCCGGATGGGGGTACGTGTTGCCCCTGACCCTTCTACATGTCAGCCCTTGGTACGTGCCCACCTAGACAAAGTGGTTGATGAAGTGACAAAAAATATGGGAGTCAATCCTTGCCATTGATGCCAGGAGACACCTGGCATCAAATCCTGCACTCTTGAGGACAGTCACTCTAGAGGACTTGAGATTGGTGCTTTGAAAATCCCCGAAGTTCGGGGTAACGGAGAGAATCTCAACTATCCGTCATTTGGGGATGCATGGCAGGTGATCTGTTACTATGGATGATAGCCACATTGGAGAAAAGTGGAACAAGAACCCCCAAAGGCCCAAAGGTCAGGGTTCACCTGAGTCATCTATCTCAGAGGATAGGAGTCGGGAGATCTGGTACTTCGAAAGGATTTCCCTTTAGAGGTTAGCGTTTGTGAGTGCTTTAAAATTCACTGAAGCATAGAGTCCCTAAGTAAGCATTGTATGTTGATCTTGAAAGAAAATGGGGACCGCTGATTCCTGTAAGCATACCTGAAATTCGTTGATTCGACAGTTCGAAAGATTTATGGTGTCATAGGTTGAAAACGTCTAGAGCCTGAATCTCTGAAGCACTGACACAGAGGCCTATTTTCTCAGTGTCTGGTCATAGCCGCAGTCATATGAAATTGAAGCCGGAGGGAAGAGGCTAGGCTGGGAATTTAATTGAGAAGGTCGAACGCCAAATTCCCCATTAGTCTGTGAGTTAGCCAAGGACCAAGTCCAGTCGTTGGATTTGTTGGTGGATGGATTTCCTCCATAGAATTAGGGACACTGGAAGTTTCATGATATTGAAGAACTCAAGGAAAATCATATTGATTCGGACCCACATGGAATCCCCATGGCCCCGACCAATGAACACTCGAGGAATTTGAGAGAGGTATATCTGCCAGGTCGGAGCTCGGTTTTGAGCATGGAGACAGTGGCTGAAAAGATCTGGAGGAGCATAATGGGATAGATACCCCTTTAAGGGAGGATTTTATTTCTTAATAAGAACAAAATTTCGATGCCCCACCCTGGGTGTATTACACTCCAACATTGTTCTTTACACTCAGTGCAACAAACACCAAATGGAATGGTTTACACAAGGTCATGACCGACAAATCTCCATCTAATGAAAATGAGCAATGTGATTGGAGAATTCAAAATATTATCATAAGCCCACATATCACATATATATACATGCACCATAGATTCACAATATTTCATGAAGAGGTCTAGGAGAAATTATCCATGCAAAATTGTCCACATCATAATTGTCCACGTCATAATTGTCCATGTCCTTGATGGAAATATATAAAATTCCCTTGAAGATATTTTATTCCTTGTCCCGCTTAAAAATGATGATCCCATTTTGGAAGTGGTCAAAGACTACTTTTATCCCCCCTCTATCTGGTAAATGCTACTTCTTATACTAGCCTTCCCCTACAATAGGGAATGTTGTGTCCCTTTTCTCGAAAATAATTGAAGTTCCTCTTCTTTTTCTTTGGCATCCTACATGGTTACTTCCCAAAGTAATTCCTTCTCTGGAGTTTTACCTCTATATGATGGGGCCATTCAATTTAAAATTATTTACATGGTAGGTTAGGTGACTTCTCATGATCCCTTTCGCCATCTCCACCATTCGGTATGCCTCTAAGGTGTTGAGCTAGATTTCTTGCAAGGCCTTGATATATTGTGAGGTCCTCACATTCAACTCACTAAGCCTCCCTCTTATCTTGAAACTCACCTCTCTTCCAAGAAAGAGGGAAGCCCCTCCTCTTAGATAAATAGTTGTTTCCATTGATCTAACCCTCTCCTGGCCTCTTCAACATATCCCCCTTTTGATGTAACATATATCTTTCCTTCTATCTCTCAAGTGGTTTCTCCACTCACTATCCATGGCCCAATTGAACCTTGAGTCTCCTCATCAACCATCCCATTATCCCTTAGATCCATGAGTCTTGGTACATCTATGATGGTTCATCAAACTTTACCTTGAACTTCTATCCTTGATATATTCTAAACAAGAAAAGTAAATGTGTAGCACGAACAATTGGCCCCTTACAATCAAAACTTTTCAAACCTTAGCCAAGGAATGTTAATATCTTACTCCAAAACATTCATCTCCATATGTAAATGAAGTATTCATTTCAACCTATACACAGTCTAAAAACCAATAAATCATGTCAAACTCTATAGAACCCATAAACCAATCATTCATGTAAACCTCTATAGAACCCAAAAGCCAAGCATACATCCAACATTCTCCAAACCTTTTGGACAGGAATACATGCAGCCTCAAAACTCTAACGTTTAGGGAAACTAGAATCCAATCATGAACATGTTCAACATTCCACCCTCTTTCATCCATGTTATATGACCACGTACGCATCCAAGTATGGGAGTTGAAGGTGGGATACCACCCTTTGACAATAACAACCCCCCCTTTGTTTCATACGCAAACCAAAACTTGAGCTCAGATGGAGGAAGTAGGGATAAAGACCTTCATGCATTATATAGACCTTCCCACACAAAAAACATTTATACAATCCTTTCCCTTCAAATTGTAGTGATGTGGATTCCCCCAAAACTACTTGAATTACCTAAATTCAATGGTGCTCCGACAAAGGAATGCCTTGACTATCACTTAGAATCTTTCATTACTACATGTGTCAAGTTTCTCCATTACAACAACAATATCACTATAATGTTTTTTCCTCAATACTTGATAGGAGATGCCATTCAATGGTTCCATCATCTCCCTAAAGATTCAATTTATAACCCTTACATGTTAGCGAATTAGTTCATCCAATAATTTAACATCCCTCAACCAAATAAATCTTGTATCCTTAACCTTGTTAACCTCAAACAAGAAGACAAGGAATATAAATAAAATTTCATTCATTGATGGTGTAAGGTTTTGCACGAATCTATGGAAAATTTACCAGAAGACACCTTTTATCACCTCTTTATCAATGCCTCGAACCGAGACAACATGATCACAAATTATATCAGAGATCCCCCTTCAACTGAAAATTCCATCGACAACCTCCATCAAATAGAAAATGCCTAACTTAAGTCTTTTGTGGGAGATAACATAGTTAAACCCAAATTTGTGAGTCTCCAATAGAAATGCAATGCGAGACATGGCGACAGAAATGACCTTGCCCAAAATTGAAATAAGAACTATCTTTTAAATTAGAGATAAGGAATAACATCATGCTTCAACCTAAAAAATTGGCATGTGGTGTAAATAACACAAGCACAACTCTCATAATACAAACGATTGTTGAAAACTTAAATAGTTTATGCAAACAGGCCAAGATAATAGAGCTCCTAAGCTTAAGATTGTTGTCACATGAGAAAATGCCAAACTCAATAGCTACAAGAATATGATGCCCGATCATGATATTCTAAAGTCTTCCAAGAAGAACAAGAAGAAGAAGTCTTCTCTTGAAGAGAACTCCAATTCTTCCAAAGAAGAATAGGTCGCTCCTAACTCTCCTACAAATAAGGATAATTATCATGCTAACCCTTCTTCTAGTTAGTCTACACTCAAAGTTATATAAAGGATCCATATCGCTAGAGGTGCCCAGGCACTAGTGTTTGACTCTAACCTCAAAAGGCACCACCCTTCACCTGATTCTTTACCTAACCTCACTGACTTGGATATTTTTCTCTTGATGCATTAGGTAGATCTTTCTTTAGATCAACCTACTCAAAAAATAACCTTTATCCTTATTTNGATAATTATCATGCTAACCCTTCTTCTAGTTAGTCTACACTCAAAGTTATATAAAGGATCCATATCGCTAGAGGTGCCCAGGCACTAGTGTTTGAATCTAACCTCAAAAGTCCCCACCCTTCACTTGATTCTTTACCTAACCTCACTGACTTGGATATTCTCCTCTTGATGCATTAGGTAGGTCTTTATTTAGATCAACCTACTCAAAAACTAACCTTTATCCTTATTGACACTCGGGGTCCCCTACCTTCTCACTATATTAGAGTCATCTCTCAAACCAAATGGGAATCTCCTCATGAATATTCTAGTATCATTCCTCCCCCCTCTTCCCAAGCTAGTTGATTTCTTGCCTCCTATTATTATTCCTTCATTCAAAGGTCTATATATTAGTTGAGTGAATTCTTCCAAGTCAATTATCATGCCTCAAAATGTTGTAGGGAAGTTTAACTTCAAACCAACCATTCTGTTGTATTACCAGTTTTCATCCTCATGTCAGTCCATGCCCATTTCATATCTTATCTTATATCACTTTCTTGTGTCAGTTTCATGTCGATGATGGGGGAAACATCATGGCCCTCCTTCGATGAGTCTATTCCTATTGACTTAAACACATTATCTGGGAATTATACTTAGAAACCAGTTACTACCTTGGATCCTACATGCCTTAATGGAAGGTTTCCTCACCTTCGACAGTAGGGTTTCTCCATTAGCCTCTGATCGAATGATTCCACAGATGTTTGACTTCAATTCATTTATTCACATTCGTTGGAATGTACTAGGGTACCTCGGGAGTCATTGTCATCATTTTTTATTTCCCTCACACTTGTCAATGATATACATTAATGATCGGAAATCAAGTGGTTTCTACCATGTTCTACATCAAGTCATTTATTCACATGGATAGATTCATACTATTTCAAGAATGGGATGAATACCCTAGGTTGGGAACTCGCTCTGTTATGTGCTTTACCTAGGATGCAATGGATATTATTTGAGTATTTTTGGGATTCCAGTACACTCACCCTACTGGAAAACCCACTGATATATATTGTCACATAGATCCACTTTGTATTTGTCCATGGCTATGCAATTTTGTCATATCGTAGCTCCACTATGTATTATTTTGTGGATATGACTTAATAATTTCGTGCAGGTATGAATCCACATTTTATGTTTGGTGTCCATATCCTTAGTCAATGATTTCATGGATCTGTAGTGTATTGGTTGAAGGCCATGCTTTGAGTCAGTTTACTCTTAGCATAAGCATGCCTTCCTTGGGGATGATACATATATACTGATATTGTTTGATGTTTGTTTTCATATTTATCCAGTCTCTCCTATTCCAACACCCTTACATTAATATTTTTAAAGTGTTTTAGCCATCGATTTTTCATCTGACCTCACACTTTAGGGGGCATTTGTTACACAGCAAAATTCCACACTTAAGTGTCACATCTATTTACACGTAAGTGCCACAGGTGTCGTAAAGTTTCGTATGCACTTTAATAAGTGTCGCATGCACTTTACTAAGTGTCACAACCCCTTGAAAACATGAAACAACATTTTTCATAATCCCTAAGTAATTTTGGAGGAAGAAACCCATCATTTGAAAGCTGAAAACATGCCTTTTACTTGGAATTTTGACCATTTTTGGAGGGGTTTTGAAGACCAACGTCCCCTACCCATGCTTATGGAGTGTTGAGATCCTATCAACACCCCCTTTCCCATGTATATGGAGTGTTTATCCCCCTTTTCAATGCCTCAAGTTCAGCGTTGAGGAATATTTGACCTGGTCAAAGAAAGTTATAACCGTCCCAGCTTTTTCTAAGGGAATAAATATGAGAAGATTCAAGTTAGTTTGGGTCAAGGATTCGAGTCACCCTACTTGGGTCCATCCTAGGAAACCTCAAGAGGAAAAATTCTAACTCATGGAGAAAAATCCTCAACTATTTCCCAAAAGATCTCATGATGGTTGAGCCTCTAAACCCCATAGAATGAGGGAATTTTCAAGGTGAAGGGGAGAGGGAGAAAGAATTTTAGAGTGTCAAAAATTTGATCTCATGAGAGGAATCCATCAAAAGAATCATAATTTTGATCCTAAGGAATTCAGGTAAGAGATGGACTGAAGAGTTTGGAGTATTTCTGCAACGTCTATGGTTGGTTTGTAAGTACTTCACCATGTTTCTCCATTAATATAACTTGACCTATTTCCTTCATACTATTGTCTATACATGTATGTATATATAGATATAATTTTCTTTGTCTAAAAATATATTATATAAGTAGATGGTACTATTATGTTCCTTGCAATTTTTATTCATCTTGATCGCAGCCTGGACAACAAGAACAAAGATTGAAGATCAACGAAGACAACCATCGAAAAAGGAGTAAGTCACACTTCCTTTTTCTATCTTCTATATCCATAGACATAAAGAATATATATAAAGGAATGTTATTGTCCATTTGTTTGTTTTTTTGTCTTGGTCAATAGGGGTCTAGATATCCAAGGGAGATTTCACACGTCCGCATGGGAAATATTATGTAACACTAGGAGAATTGGGCATGAGGGGGTGGGGTGAGAGGATAAAAGGGGGAGGAGGTGAGATAAGGTGAAGTGTATATGAGTATGGGAGTGGAAGTGGTGGACATGGAGGATAAGAGGAAGAAGGAAAGGGGGAGGGTGAGGCAAGACAAAGGGGAGCTGGAGAGGAGGGAAAGGATGTGAGTGTTAGGTGGAGGGGAAGGAGGGATGTGGTGGGCTATGAGAGGGTGAAGAACATGGGTATATATGATAGATGGGATGAAGGGGTTGGGAGAGGAGGTGAGTGGAGATGGGAGGTAGATGAGTATGGTTTGCAGGCGGTTAGCAAGAAGAGGGGGAGATAGGTGAGATAAGGGGAGGTACAAGAGAGGCCAAGGGGCAGGAGGTACATATTAATATATTTTATTGAATGAAAAATATTAATACTATGAAATATTGTATTTTTTAATGAGGGTTTGTATAGATTAATATATTTTATTGAATAACATATATGAATACAATGAATGATACCATTGTTTGTATAAAATAGGTGGGAATTTGTACTAATAATTAATTTATCCACATACACGAGCCATATTTAGATGGAATAGAGGTACATCAATTCCTTTATCCAATGTATTTTTCAAATTAGAGTCAAGGAAGTATATTGTTATTTATTATCAAGGTTGGTATCTTTTTCTTTCTTCTCACAGTTTAGGGAATATTTTTGTGATATTTGGAAGCCAATATTGGATCTCAATTTCAACCCCTTCTATTCTTCAACTAGTGAAAGTTTTTCTATTAGACTGTAATATTCCAGATATAAAAAGTATGCAGAATACAAATAGATAGCTATAAATGGCATATGAACAACAATATAACCAGAAAAACACCATGATAATAACAAAATGATAACAAAATAACACCAAAAATAACACCTTGATTACCGATAGCAATGTTCACTTGCCTCTTCGAGGGGGAAACCTCTAACAGAGCAGAGCTCTATTACAATAATATTCAAGACAAAATTTCTCATACCCTCGACTCCTATTTATACTAAATATGTCTATCAAAAGAACCATCTAGAGGAATATCCTTCTAGAAGTAGAAGCTTCTATTAAGCCTTGTTACATTGGTCTTATTCTTCCTTATTGTTAGGCCTTATTAATATTGACCTTTATTACATGGAAATATATTATTCTACCTACACGAGGGGTTAGGTCCCTAACATGTCCTCCCCCTTAAAAACAAACTTGTCCTCAAGGCTTGAGATGGGGAAATTGCTGCAGAATGGTAGCTAGTTCCCAAGTGGCATCTGTTGGAGTTGTATCCTTTCACTAGACTAACACTTCCTTGATGGTTCGTTGATGCATCCTACGCTCACGCTGGTCCAAAAATGCTTGTTGTTTTAACCAAATGGAGCATTCTTTGTCCAACTTAGGAAGTTTGGCTTGAGTTTGGAACTTAGTTCCAATCACCTTCTTTAAGCAGGAAACATGAAAAAAAATATGGAGCTTACAATGACTAGGTAAAGATAATTGATAGGCCACCTTCCCCACACGCTTGAGAATGATATAAGGACCATAAAATTGGGCGTCAGTTTCTGAAAATGGTCAGCCTTGACGGAAGTTTGCTTATAAGGTTGCAGTCGAAGAAACACCTGATCCCCATCTCCAAATTGACGTTTAGAGCGACCTTGATTTGCTTGTTGGTTCATGCGATTCTGGGCCATGACCAAATTCTCTTTGAGGGTACGGAAAATAGCCTCTTGAACTGTAAGCATTTGGTCAATTGCTTGGACCTTCGAGACACCCAAAAAATATGAGAGGATTGAAGGTGGATTTTGTCCATATACCACTTCAAAAAGAGTCATGTGCGTAGTTGTATGGTACAAAGTGCTGTAGCACCATTCAACTAGTGGTAACCATTGAGCCCACTGATTCTTCCTTTTCAATGCAAAACACCTCAAATATGTTTCCAAAAATTTGTTGACAACTTCAGTTTGACCATAAGTATGGTGATGATAAGTTGTGTTCAGATACAATTGGGTGTCTTGTAGCTTGAACAGTTCTTGCCAAAAATTGTTGGCGAAAGTTGGGTCGCAATCGAAAACAATAAAATGTGGCATGCCATGAAGCTTGAAGACCTGATCCATGAAAAGTTGAGCCATAATAGATGTTGTAAATGGGTTTTGAAGAGAACATAAATAAGCATACTTGGAAAGACGATCAACTACCACCATGATGACTGATTTATTACTCGATTTAGGTAATCCTACAATAAAATACATAAAGATATCCCAACAAATAACAGGTGGGATCAGAAGCGTTTGTAGTGTGCCAGGATATTTGACACTTTAACCCTTGTTGCATTGACACACATCACATTAAACCACAAAATTACAAATGTCTTGTTTCATACCTGCCCAGGAAAAAGAACATTTGAACCAGTTATAGGTTTTGGTAAACCCAGAGTGCCCAACTATGGGTGTAGCATGAAGCTCAAAAAGTGCTGCGGATTTAAGTTTTAACTATTTACTTAAATACAAACTACCTTTGTATCGAATCTTATCATTGAGCCAAGAGTACCCTGGGGAGACTAGAGAATTGGACTGGAATTGTTGTATCAGATGCAAACTTTTGGGATTGTGGAGCCATTCCTGGAAAACAACTTGGAGCCAATCTGGCACAATGAAAGAGAGAGAAAAAAGAGACCCTTCATCTTCATATTTGCTAAAAGGTGCATCAGCAACCACATTGTCTTTGCCTTTTTGGTAAATGATCTCATAATCATATCTAAAGAGCTTAGTCACCCATTTCTATTGCTTGGGGGAGGAAAGGCATTGTTCCAGAAAATACTTGAGGCTTTGACGATCTATCTTAATTTGGAAGCATTTCCCTAATAGATAAGGTCGCCAAAGATCCATGGCATGCATAATAACCAACATTTCCTTTTCATAGATTGATTTTCCAAAATTTCTCTCGGACAGTTATTTGCTAGTAAAGGCCAAAGGTCGACCCTCTTGCATAAGGACAACATCAATTCCTTTCCCGGAATCATCACATTCCAGGAAAAAGGTCTTTGTGAAATCAGGAAGGGCTAGGACTGGAGTGGTGCACATGGTCATCTTCAAGGTTTGAAAATCCTGCGCAGTTGTTGGAGTCCAAGTGAAAGAATTATTTTTAAGGAGTGCAGTGAGAGGTGTCGCAATATTTCCATAATTCTTAACAAACTTGCGATAATAACCTGTTAAACCCAAAAATCCCCACAAGCTTTTGAGAGTCTTTCGGTGAGGCCAATCTTGCATAACTTCAATCTTTTTAGGATCCACCCTAACGTCGTCCTTGCCAGCAAGATGACCCAAGTACTCGACTTCTGAGGCGCCAAAATCACATTTAGATTGTTTGAGGAAAGGTTGGTGTTGAGAGAGTAGATGGAGAACTCGATCCACATGAACAAGATGGTCTGTCCAGTTTTTTTTGTAGATTAGGATATCATTAAGGAAAACTAACACAAAATGATGGAGAAAAGGACATAAGACATGATTCATGAGGCTTTGGAAAGTGGAGGGAGCATTACATAAGCCAAAAGGCATGACCAAAAACTCATAGTGGCCCTCATGAGTTCTAAAAGAAGTCTTAGGAATGTCTGTCTGTTTCATATAGATCTGGTAGTAGCCCGAACGAAGATCAAGTTTAGTAAAGAACTGGGTGCCACTCAATTCATCCAAGAGGTCATCAATGACACGGATGGGAAGTTTGTCTTTAATGGTGAGTTTGTTGAGGGCGCGGAAGTCAAGACACATGCACCAAGAACCTTATTTCTTAAGGACCATGTCCATAGGAGAAGAGTAGGGGCTCATACTAGGGCGGATAACACTTGCGTTGAGCAGTTCTTGAACCATTTTCTCAATTTCATTGTTTTGGGAAAAGGGGTGACGATAGGGATGGATATTGGGAGGAAGCGTGCCTGGGACAAGGGGAATGGAATGATCATGAACACCACGGGAAGGAGGGAGTCCCTGGGGAGCAGAAAAAACCACTTGATGTTTAGAGAGGATGGATTGGAGGTCCTGTAGTACAGAGGGTGTCTCAGTGGCTTGTATGGCATGGAGTTAGGTAATAATGCTAGAATGACCTTTTTTGAGCATCTTTTCCATGCGATGGGAACTAATGATCTCTGGGGAATCAACAGTGAGGCCTTGGAAATGATATTGTTGGCCCTCCTGGTCGAATTGCATGGTTAATTCCTTAAAATACATGAGAATGGAACCCAAAGTCCTTAGCCATTCCGCCCCCAACACAATGTCACAACCACCCATATTGATAGAAAGCATATGATATTTCAGATGCTATTCACCAATTTGGAGACACATTTTCACAACGCCCTCCACATTTCATGGACCCACCATTGAAAATCATGATTTGGAAATTATTGATTGCATAGATATAGCAATTAGTTTCTTGGTAAATGCGGCGATGAATAAAATTATGGGTGGTTCCACTATCAACAAGAATGATGACCTTCCTATGCTTGATGTAACCAATTAGCTTGAGGGTTTGGGGAGCAGAGAATCCAGTGAGAGCATTTAGGGAAATGATCGGTTCTACTTTAGGAGGGTTATGTTAGTGGGCTCATGTGACACAGACACAAGGGGAGCCTCAATATCCTCTTTTGAAACATCCTCCAAGATGGTCATAAAAAGCTTTTGTTCCTTACACTTGTGTCCCGAAAAATATTTTTCATCACGATTATAACAAAGGCCTTTGAGTTGGCGTTCAACTATTTCATCCCTGGTCAATTTCTGGATCTTTAGTGGAGTAGAAGGAGGAGTGGGAGTTACAGGTTTAGTGCGAGGAATAAAGGAGGGTTTGCAGTTTTGAGAAGAGACAACCTATTGTGCTTCCTTATCTCTTTTAGTAGTGTCCACCCAACTCTGAGGCCGAGCCATGAGGAAATGAGAACGAATCTCATCCTTGAGGCCACTGATAAAACATTCTCGAAAAAAAGAATCAGACATGTCCTCTGTATGAAAAGCTAGTCGCTCAAAAGAAGCTATAAAGTCTTCCACTGTGCCAAATTGTTTCAACTTTTTCAAAGGACCTAAATGGTTGGTGTCAGTGTCAAAGCGTTCATAAATCTCTGCCACAAAGTGTGTCCAAGCCACATACCCTTGGCGGGCATTTTTTCTTCCCACCATTGCCAATGTTCTTGATCTAGATGGAGAACACCATACTAGAGTTTGGCCAACTCATCTGTAATGCCATATGAAGAGAAATGATGTTCCACTCATTCTAATAATGTGTGTGCATTCCTAGGAGCGCATATGCATTCTTAGGAGTGTGTGTGCATTAGTTCCATTGAAATTTTTTTGGGGAAATGAATGACAACTCTAGCATATGTGTTTGCTGATTTGGTTGCCTTGGATTTAGGTTCGAGATGAAAAACCTAATGGTTTGGTATGCAAATACATAAAAACCTCCATTTTTATGAGTACCTATCAATGTCTCTATTTTTGACATTATTTTTCTATAGGCTGCACAAATCCGTTGTCGATGAAACTACATAAACAGATAGAGTCGGGTATGTTGATTCCAAAAATATAATTAAAAAAAAGTATTATTTACTATTTTTAATCTATTTTGTCTTGACACATATAGAATCCTAAAATACATACCTTTTTTATTTCTCCTATAACTTTTTATTAACTTAATCATTTTTAAAATAAGTTATAAGCTGCACTAAAAGAGACTGAGATTTATTATCTAAAAAAATAAAAAATTGTTTGATAATGTTAAGACCCCATCATAGCATGCACTAACAGAAGACGATTTCATCTTTAAGGTACTAACACATGCACTAATGGAGACATATACCTTATATTTTGCTTGAAAAATAACATACCATTATTAGAAAAACTCAAATTTCACACAATTATTCACAATTTCTATAAATAAAAATTATATATTGGGAAAGCTAATTCAATTTCCTACATTTCATCTTTTTACACCATATTCAAATTCATTGTAAAAATACTTTGAATAATCCCTCCAAGTTCTATGGTTGCATTGTCAGTGACGCATCATGAGAGACAATCATTAATTTGTAGATCCACACATATTACTTACCTCAGTGAAAAGGTTGATTATCCCATATGTAATAAAAATATGGCAAAACAAATAAGAGTTAATATTTTAAGCAATGGCAAGAAGGATGTTTCCTGTCAACCAGATTTGAATCTTGATCCACCATTGAACAAATCATTTCTCTCTACTTGCCATTCAACAACCTTTCTTATCATTGGCTAATAATTGAACAACTCTATTTACCGTTGGGTAATGATTTGCCACCTGATACTTACCTTTGGCGTATAAAAAAATCTCAATGACCGTACAAACGATTCAATATATCCCCAAGGAGTGAGCTAATTAGGGAGCAATCTTTTTTCTCTAGTTACTTTTTTGATAGGTTTTTATTTAGGTTAATGTAGAATTTTGATGAGTTTCTGAGTATTTACTTTTTTGATAGGTTTTTACTTAGGTTAATGTAGAATTTTGATGAGTTTCTGAGTATTTGAGTCGGTTTAAAATGCAGCAAAATCATTAAAATAAAGTTTTGAAATGTATAGAACTTTGATCCATACAAAACTCAGACTATCTCTGAAAACCTAGCCTAATTCAAGCCTATCCTTTTTTTTCAAAAAAACTGGTCTGTTTGCTCCTGAATTAACCTACTCCTATACCCCGTATTTAGGTTCAGTTTACAAGAAGATGTCAAATCATTTCTTTTTCTAAATTTATTGAACCCCTAAGAATCTTAATATGGGCCCTATGGTGATTGAGCCCAGCGTCAGTCTGGCCCACAATCCACCAACCAAAAAGTTTAATGGCGTCACAAATATGGCTTGATTTAACCCACCAACCAGAGAAACCTAATTTAATTATGAACCCGGTCCAGTCTCACCTGTATTAGGGGCAGTGCCATCGCATTGGAAGACGAGGATTGACAGTATTTTATTTGATGGGTATAGCGCACATGGATTTATTTGCTTCCTTCCAGCAAAATAATAGTGGTTAGGTTGGTTCTCCCGATAATTAAAATATGTTAAACGACGGTTGCGTGTCCCGATAATTAAAATATGTTTTACTGAATTCATTTCAGCCCTTCTGATATAAATTTATATTTCCACCTGCTGAGCAGTACTTCCAAGGTTCGACATTAATATAGCGATTAATAATATTGGTTACAGGTATATCCTATGCACTCTGTACAGGTTATGAGGTCTAGCTACAATCAGAACCCTACTGAGCAAATCGGGTTTTGCCTACCCCAAAGCTATGAGAAATAGTACGGCGCCTTCTGATCGGATCAGCCGTCCAGTATGGATGACCCCAGCTCCATATATCTTGGGTGCAGCGGGTTCTGTTATTGCTTTGATAATTTTTGCGTTCTTCCTTCTGGTTTGTTCCTGCTGGAAGGACTCTCGCGGTCATTCAGACGGAAATAACACGATATCAGGTAGCACCGAATCAAATATTGAGTGTGGTGAAATTAATGAGACAGTGGTTGTGATTATGCCGGGTGATGAGAAGCCGACATGGATTGCTAAGACGGAAAACAGTTCATCGTAGCATCGGTGACTTACATCATTTGATATAAATTAGCGTAGATTTATTTTAAATTCAAGGTTATCAAGTGTGGAGAAGGAAATCCAGGGAAGTTTTTTGATAAAGAAAAAATGAGAAGGATGAAATGTTTACTAGGGAAGAATTTTTTTATGAATTTATGAAAATGTTTGTAGAAGGAAAGGATTTAATCTTTCTAGTGTGATAGATTCAGAGTTAAGATAGAACCCTGGTTTGATGGTTTAATAGATTCAGAGTTAAGATAGAACCCTGGTTTGATGGTTTAATATGTACATAAATAGATTTTTTATTTTTAATTTATTTTTTCATATTACAATTTTTTCATACTGCCCTGCTGGCCTGTAAAAGACCCTTCAGTCTCTAAAATCACTTCCTCTGTATTGTAAATCATTGTAACAATCATGCCAGCTCTACTTAATCTTGTAACTGGACAATTGTTAGAAAGCTGGAGTGATTTGACTTACATGGATGAAGATTCACACTCCATTTTCTTAATTGTAGTTTACACCTGTACAGTTTTCTATTAATGGAATTTCCTTGATTAATGCTGTATGGTATTTTGCTTATGAAATTTCCTTGATTGATGCTGTATGGTATTTTGCTTGTAATATGTGTGTTCTGCAAACTGTCACAGTAGATGTAACTTCGATGCACAAGTCTTTGCACCCGTAACGGGAGCAATGGATTGTAAGAGATTGTTTCTCTGGAACTCTGCTTAACTCAGAATAAAGACAGAAAACTCAATAAAGACAGAATTGCAGACTAGCTGGGGAAA